>JAKTSU010000077.1:13795-39256 GCA_030580395.1 Myxozyma nipponensis
CGCCGCTCTTCCGATCTGTTGAATAGCGATCAACGCGTTGACATGTACCAGGGCCGAGCTGAACAAGACGAGTTCGTGATGATCGAGGGGGAGCAGCAAGGGCCAGTATCGGTTTCAATTGTATCATATTTACGCATTTCACCCAAGCCTTGCCGACTGATGTAGCCATGAAACCCCGATGCAGGATAGCATCTACCGTAGACAGCATGTCGACGCCTGGACCCACGTGTTTTGACGCAAGGCCTACGGTCTGCAGCAAGTCTGCAGCAAGTCTGCAGCAAGTTTGCAGCTACGGTAAAATCAAGAGACAGAACTGCAGTACATGCGCACCGTGGTCCGCTCCGGATCGCTGTCAGGGCCGTCGGGAACCAGCCAGCAGCGATTATCGTCGAGCACACGCCTCGTGCGTCGGCTGGCCGCTGTGGAGAGAGCGACATCGTCCACTGCGGAGAGCTCATCGCCATGCCGTTTATCTGATGGGCTTTCGTGATCTCCGCACGTACAGGCTCTTGATCAATGCCGCCAGTAGCACGTCGCTCAACCGCCAGACACAGCTGCCGTTGATGTTGGCTTAGTCGTTATCAATGGCATAATGTTAGGTACGGTCAGTCAGTGATTAGTAATTACAAGTGGTTAGAAATGGTTAGACGTGGTTCGTGGTTAGACGTGGTTCGTGGTTACTAGTTAGTAGTAGCAGCCCTACCGACGCTTCAGTGGGTTTATTTTTTTTTGCAGTTGAGCGGGTTTTCGCTTCTTGCATCGGCTCGTTTCCACGCTGTTTCGATCCCGACATCATCACCACGTTCTCCACCGCCAGCTTCTGGTTTTAATCGAGTCCAATTCGTATTTCACAATGTCGTTGTCCAACAAGCTTGCTATTACCGACGTCGATCTCAAGGACAAGCGGGTTTTTATCCGCGTGGGTACGTACAAATTTTGTCGTCGTCGCAACCAGCGCCGGACACAGTCTCCGGTTGATCCGGTTGGGATTTGGTTAAGCATTGTTTGACATGAGATTTTTGGCTTACATCTATGTAACAATTTACAGACTTTAACGTTCCCTTGGACGGCAAGACCATCACCAACAACCAGCGCATCGTCGCTGCTCTGCCTACGATCAAGTACGCTGTCGAGCAAGGTAAAGGTCCTTTCCCCGGCGAGGGAGAATATTGTCGGCAAGAACAAGACTAAGTCGATAGGTCCCAAGGTTGTCGTGCTTGCATCGCATCTCGGCCGTCCCGACGGTCAGGTCAACGACAAGTATTCGCTCAAGCCGGTCGCTGACGAGCTCACCAAGTTGCTCAGCAAGCCAATCACGTTCCTGAACGACTGTGTCGGTCCCGAAGTCGAGCAGGCCGTCAACAGCGCCAGTGGTGGTACGTGCTCGATGACAGGACGACAGTCCCAAGTTCTTTTATCTTTTTTTTATTTTTTATTTTTTTTTTAATTTTTTTTTGCTAATGGTAGCCGAGATTATTCTTCTCGAGAACCTGCGTTTCCATGCCGAGGAGGAAGGATCATCGAAAGTCGACGGCAAGAAGGTCAAGTGTGCGCCTGAAGCGGTTGAGAAGTTCCGCAAAGGCCTTACCGCGCTTGCTGACGTGTACGTGAACGATGCGTTCGGAACCGCCCACCGTGCTCACTCGTCCATGGTCGGCCTGGACCTGCCGCAGCGTGCCAGCGGATTCCTCGTCAAGAAGGAGCTCGACTTCTTCGCCAAGGCGCTCGAGTCGCCCGACCGCCCGTTCCTGGCGATTCTCGGTGGCGCCAAGGTGTCGGACAAGATCCAGCTGATCGATAACCTGATCTCGAAGGTGGACATCCTCATCATCGGCGGCGGCATGGCGTTCACGTTCAAGAAGGCCCTGTTCGGCGTCAACATCGGCGACTCGCTTTACGACGAGGAAGGAGCCAAGATCGTCGGTGACCTGCTGGAAAAGGCCAAAAAGAACAACGTCAAGGTCGTGTTGCCGGTCGACTACGTCACCGCTGACCGGTTCTCCAAGGACGCCACCGTGGGCTATGCCACCGACGAGTCCGGCATCCCCGACGGCATCCAGGGCCTTGACGCCGGCGACAAGTCGCGCAAGCTGTACGCCGACACCGTGGCAGACGCCAAGACGATCCTGTGGAACGGACCGCCCGGCGTGTTTGAGTTCGACAACTTCGCCGGCGGCACCAAGGCGCTGCTTGACGCAGTCGTGTCCGCTGCCGAGTCCGGCGCCACCGTGATCATCGGCGGCGGCGACACTGCCACCGTGGCCAAGAAGTGGGGTGCCGAAGACAAGCTTTCGCATGTGTCTACCGGCGGCGGCGCGTCGCTGGAGCTGCTTGAAGGAAAGGTGCTGCCTGGTGTTGCTGCCTTGTCCGACAATGCCTAGGCATGTCGTTTATGGCGCTGCCTGGTGTAGCTCCAATGCGCAAGCCGTTTATATTCGTTTCTTGGTATCCAGACTTTACTGTCGTAGTGGGGTTCTTTTGTTCTCAAACTTGTTATCTAAATGCTTTAAATTGCACATGCAACCATTATGATTGTCGAAGATTTGATCATAGAATCGGCAACCGGCCCTTAGAGCCATAAGGGTTTTAGGGTTGTTTAATGTTGAACCGGCCATGCGAACTGCGGCGCCGTGGCCGCCCCCCGGGGGGGAACCCGGGTTCCGGTTCGACTAGATGTGCCAAATGCCAGCCCCGGCCAGCGCCAATTCGACCAGCCATTGAAAATGTCCCCATCAAGGGGCACAGGTTTTGATGTATATATATATATGATGGATATATGTCAAGCAATGCGTACAGGTCGGCGACGTATCGAGATAGTGCTGGATGCAGCCATGAGTCGGTCTGAAGCATGGATCGTGACTGACTCCGACGGTGGCAGAGATGCGGTAAAAATTGACTCCGACGGTGGCAGAGATGCCGTAACGATTGACTCCGACGGTGGCACAGATGCGGTAACGATTGACTTGACGACGCCAGAGGTGAAGGCAGAGGAGGCAGAGGAGGCAGAGGAGGCAGAGGAGGCAGAGGAGGCAGCGGAGGCAGAGGAGGCAGAGGAGGCAGAGGAGGCAGAGGAGGCAGAGGTGAAGGCGGAGAGGAAGGATGCAAAGAAGCATGTGAAGAAGGCGGCGGCGGCGGCGGCGGCGACGCCCAGCAACAGGAAGCGGAAACCTAAATGGCCGTATTCATACTCAGATCCATTTCGGTACTCGCTTACGTCCGACCAGGTGGAGGACAAGCAGTTTGCCAGCACGCTTCACAGGCTGTTCACGACGAGTCGCAGGCTTGTGGCCGTCACCGGCGCCGGCATATCAGTGCAAGCAGGCATCCCGGACTTCCGGTCGTCAGACGGGCTGTTCCGGACGCTGAAGCGCAAGCATAATCTCAAAGGCGGGTCGGGCCAGGCGATGTTCGACGCCCTGAGCGTGTACTCCGACAGCAACGCCACGACCCAGTTCCACTCCATGGTGACGAGCCTGCATTCGCTGGGCAAGCAGGCGTCCACCACCGCGTTCCACCAGCTGCTGGCGGACCTGGCGGCCCGGTCGCAGCTGCTGAGACTCTACACCCAGAACATCGACAGCCTGGAGGAGTCGCTGGACGGGCTGGCGACGGTGGTGCCGCTGCCGAGCCGGCCGCCGTGGCCGCGCACGATCCAGCTCCACGGCAGCCTCAAGACGATGACCTGCAGCAAGTGCGGTTGGATGGCACCATTCGACCCTGCCAAGTTCGAGTCCGGCACGGTGTCGGACTGCGCCGAGTGTCTCGAGCTCGACTCGGTCCGGGTCGTGGTCGGCAAGCGCACCCAGGGCGTCGGCAAGCTGCGGCCCCGCATCGTGCTCTACAACGAGTTCAACCCTGACGGCGACGCCATCGGCAACGTCACCGCTGCTGACCTCAACTCCCGCCCCGATGGCCTCGTCGTGGTCGGCACCAGCCTCAAGGTGCCGGGCGTGCGCCGGATCGTAAAGGAGATGGCCCAGGCGGTCCATGCCGCCGGCGGCTTGGCGCTGTGGATCAACCACGACGATGTTCCCGCCGGGGTCGCGTTCAAAAACACGTTCGACGTCGTCATCAACGGCGACTGCCAACTCCTGCCTGGCCTGATTGCAAACTGGGAAAAAGCTGCCCAAGAAAGCAACACCAATGTCAACGCCGAACGACAGAAGTCGGCAGAGCCAAAGCCAAAGCCAAAGCCACAGCCTAGGATCACGAATGCGTTTCAACAAGTTAAAAAGCCTGATGCTAAACGGCAAAAGCTGTAATGATACTGTTTTGCCATGTATATATAGATATGTAAATGTACAAACCTCGTCCATCTACTGCCCCTCGTCATCGTCCTCAAACTCCTCGTCCTTGGGCTCTTTTGGCTCTTGCGATTCTGCCCATTGAGTGATATCATCAATATAGCTGAGAATGGTCGCGGTCGAGTCGGGATCAGTGGCGTCGAGCGGTAGAAACTGCACCATGCCAAAGTCGTCAATCAGATTAGCAATTGCCCAGTTTAGGGCATGGAACTTGGAATTCGTCGACGCGTCAGCCTGGCTTGCCAGCAGCGACGCGTCCGGCGTCAGAAACTGCTTGATGTCACGTTTCGACACCGAGTCGTCGTTCTTCAACAGATCCATCTTCGACAGGATGTTGATATGCGGCAGCTCCAGCAATATCATCGCCGACATCGCGCTCATCACTCCCGAGAAAAACTTCGCCCGGTCGACCACGAACGGCGACTCGAGCAAGTACGCGGCACACAGCGAAAAATTCAGGCTCTGCTGCAGATGCCGCGCCAGCGCCGGCAGCACCGGCACATGCGTGTACAGCTCGATCTGGCCGGGACAGTCGAATATCAAAAACTCGTCGTCGTAGTCACCGAGTTCTTCGTCCAGCCAGTCCAGATGTTCCATCAAAAACCTTTACATTAGCCTATTCGTCTCCGCCTTGTGGATTCTCGGTTCTCCCCGGCCGAACTTACTCGAAGCAGTAGATCAGCCCGCCGTTGGGCCCGAACTTCATCTCCTCCATCACGTCCTGCAGCGAAATCAGATCCCGAATGTCGACCGTGAACTCGTACTCGCCCGGCTCGGCTGCCGGGTCCAGGTTGATGATATGCGCCCGGCGACCGATGCTTTGCATGTGATTCACCAGCGATGAGCAGAACGTGCTCTACATCCGTCAGACCAATGACACAAATTTCTACCAGGTTGCAACAACAATACCTTGCCAACACCAGCTGGCCCTAGCACCATTACGCCTACCCGCGACATCTTGATACACCGTCAATTCACCGTTGATACACCGTCAATTCACCGTTGATACACCGTTAATTCACCGTTGATACACCGTCAATTCACCGTTGATACACCGTCAATTCACCGTTGATACACCGTTAATTCACCGTTGATACACCGTCAATTCACCGTTGATACACCGTCAATTCACCGTTGATACACCGTCAATTCACCGTCGATTCACGGTTGATTCAACCCTTTAGTGCCAACCCGGTTGGCTCTGATATTCGGGGTCCCGAATCATGAACCATGGGTAGGTCATCGCTGAGAAAGTTCTTTGCTGTGCGTGCGAGTTGGGACTTTTTTTGCTGCTTGGGCACGGCCTGCCATATCACGTGGTCTAAGCTTGGTTCACGTGATAATTTACATAACCCCCGGCAAATAAAAGCACGTGATTTATATGTGGGTTTTTGGTGGTCGATACCAGCAGATACGTATTGAGCCACGTGACCTGGGAGCAGCGACGGCGGGCGCAGTTCCAGTCCGGCAGCAAACACCCACAGAGCCTCCGTATTGAGACGTGAGAGCCAAATTTCGAGCAAACCGGAACAGCGATGGGAATATACCGTGGGCCACCGAGACTGACGGTCTTGATCTTCTGGGCAGTGACGAAGTCGATCATCACCAAGAGTCTGCGCCGCACGATGAGTTAGGGTCTCGAACAAGCCTCGGCCTTTCGTCTCGGTTCGCCGGCGGGACGTTTCTACCCCGTGCTTACTTGATGGTCTAGAAACCTCAGCACCAGGCACGATCATTGTCGGCTTGGAAATAACGTCTGCGGGCCTCTTTCACGGACAGACAAGGATGACAAACGAGACAAAGGTAAATACGGTCCGGCTGCCGTTGTTCATGCTGCCGCCCACGACGGTGCTGCTGCCCGGGGTGGTGCTGGCGCTGGTGGTCACCAGGCCGGACAACTCGGCGATGATTTCCCAGATCTACAAAGACGCCGGCGCATTGGCGGGTCAAGGTGTGAAGCGCACGATTGGGTGCGTCACGTCGCGAGAACAAGGCGCTGCACCGCTGGCGATTACTGCTGGTGGGGAAGCTGCTGATAGCAACGCTACCGACGGCGGCGGCGAAGACTTTGATCTTCCGTTTCACGTAAGTCAGGACTGTGGATATGTTTAACGATCCAATGCTAATATGGAAGAATGCAGGATGCATTGCTCGGATTGTGCGACTCGAGCGCACCGCTAGCAACGAGTTCCAGATCGTGGTGGAAGGCGAAGCTCGGATGAAGATCGTGTCGACGGCGCAGCAGCACCCCCACGACGGCCAGTACTACGAAGCAGACGTGCGGGTGATAAGTGACACGTTGCTATTGTCTTCTGACGTGACCACGTACACCGCAGTGGCCCATTTCAAGCGCCTGACGCGAGACCTGATCAAGCTGCTGAAGTCATCCAGTTCTGCCGCCGCCGCTGCTGCGTCGGCTCCAGCCGGCCGGGCCATGATGCGGCGATTGGAAACGGTGGTGAACCGCAGCGGGTTTGAGCAGACGGGCAAAGTCGCGGATCTGGTAGTGTATGCGCTGGATGTGCCGATCAGCGACAAGCTTGCCGTGCTGGCATCGGAAAACGCCACCACCCGGCTGGAGCTGGCGGCGGCGCTGGTCACCAAGCAGATCAACATGATCGAGCTGGCGCAGAAGATCAACACGTCGGTGGACTCAAGTCTGTCCAAGAAGCAGCGCGAGTTTCTGCTTCGGCAGCAGCTGCAGGCGATTCGACAAGAACTCGGCGAGTCTTCTTCTTCGTCTGCCGGCGGCGGTACTGGAGATGATGACGAAGACGAGGTGGCAGAGCTGACCAGGAAGTTGGCGGGCTGCCAGCTGTCGCCGGAAGCGGACAAGACGGTTCAGCGGGAACTGAAACGGCTGCGCAAGATGCAGCCTGCCCAGGCAGAGTACCAGGTGTGCCGGACCTACTTGGAGACGCTGTCGGAGATCCCCTGGGTGACCGCCACCGACGACAAGATCTCCAGCGAAACGATCCGGGCCGCCCGGAACCAGCTCGACCGCGACCACTACGGCCTGCAGGACGTCAAGAAGCGGCTGCTGGAGTACCTGGCAGTGGTGCGCCTCAAGTCTCGCGGCCAGGACCGCAGCGTGGTGGAGAAAGCGCCGATTCTGTTGCTGGTGGGGCCACCCGGGGTCGGCAAGACGTCGCTGGCACGGTCGGTCGCGACCGCGCTCGGTCGCCGGTTTGCCAGGGTCAGTCTTGGCGGCGTCAGGGACGAGGCGGAGATCCGGGGCCATCGACGGACTTACGTTGGCGCCATGCCGGGCGTGATTGTCAGTGGGCTGCGCCGGGCTGGCGTGGTGAATCCGGTGATGCTGCTGGACGAGATTGATAAGGCCGGCGACGGCGGCGGCCGCGGTGGCGGCGTGCACGGGGACCCGGCGGCGGCGCTGCTGGAGGTGCTTGATCCGGAGCAGAACGTCGGGTTCAAGGACCACTACGTGGGGATCCCGGTGGACCTGTCCAAGACGCTGTTTATTGCCACCGCGAACACGATCGAGGGCATGGCGCCGCCGCTGCTCGATCGCATGGAGATCATCACCGTGCGCGGGTACACGTATGCCGAGAAGGTACATATTGCTAACCGGCATTTGGTGCCCAAGCAGGCGGCCGCACACGGGTTGCAGCCTCAGCAGGTGGTGTTGTCGGATGAGGTCCTGATGAAGCTTGCTGCCGAGTATACTCGCGAGGCCGGCGTGCGGTCTCTGGAGCGGGTTGTGGCTGCCGTGTGTCGCGGCAAGGCGGTCGAGTATGCTGACTCGATTGACCGGGATGACCAAGAAGAGCACAATGACAAGGCAGGATATGATCCGGTGGTTAGTGCTGAGGATGTGGAGCGTCTACTGGGACCGGCGATTTACGAACAGGAGGTTGTAGCAAATGGGGATCAGCCCCGGCCGGGAGTGGTGACGGGGTTGGCGTACACCGGTTCCGGCTCCGGTGGATTGCTGCTGATTGAAGCCGAGCGGTATCCGTCGCCAACGGGTCGCAGCGGTGGAGGAGGAGGAGGAGGACGACTGCAGCTGACGGGCAATCTGGGCACGGTGATCCAGGAGTCGGCGCAGCTGGCGTTGACGTGGGTGCGAGCCCATGGCGCCGAGCTCGGGCTGGCGGCAGCTGGCGAGAACGTGTTGGCGGGCAGCGATATCCATGTTCACGCGCCGGCGGGCGCGATTCCTAAGGACGGGCCGTCGGCCGGGGTTGCCATCACGCTGGCGCTGATCTCGGCGCTGTCGGGACGGTCGGTGCCGGCCACGGTGGCAATGACGGGCGAGATGACGCTGCGGGGCAGGGTGTTGCCAGTTGGCGGCATCCGGGAGAAGCTGGTGGCGGCCCATCGGGCGGGGATCCGGACCGTGATTGTGCCTGCTCGGAACAAGCGGGACGTGACCACGGACGTGCCGGCGGAGATGTTGGCCAACGACGAAAATGGCGGCGCCAGCGCCGGCGGCAGTGGGTCGTTGTTGACGGTTGTGTATGCCAACACGATGTGGGACGTGGTGACGGAGGTGTGGCCGGATGCGGTGCCGCCGTTGGTGGTTGAATCTCGGCTGTAGACGGCGCCGGATTCTAGGAGTAGAAGAACATCGACTGAGATTTAGATTAGATTGTGCAATGCGATTTCAAACTTTTGCCCGCGATGACCATCGATCATTTCCTATCGCCGGCAAATCCAGTCGTTGCACTCGTTACTCGGTCGTGAATCTAGTCATTACACTGCGGTACCATCGCCAGCAGATTGACCACATCTACGTCACATCTACATGCGCGAGTGCCGCCTGACCGTTTCGAACGACGACAACACACACGACCCACAACTATCACACTCGTGACTTTGTAAACCGGCAATATTACTATTACAATCCTCATATTAAACGTCCATAACGAATCATGACGGACGTGTAAACCAGCATGGCGATCGAACCATATGCGACCATGAACCGGTCGCACTTCACTGGGTTGGCAGTACGAGACCCTGCTTTTACCGCTGCTGCTGCTGCTGCTGCTCGCCAGGCCCGGCCCGGCCCGGCCCGGCCCGGCCCGGCCCCCCGCGCCCCCCTGATTAGTCAGCCATCACGTGTACAAGTTGCCGGTCAGTGACGGTTTCGTTCTTAATGGTTGATGTTCAAATCATTCTAGTCATCGTTCCGTATCTCGTTGACTAACTGATTCCATGCTATGTTAAGTCGTCCATCACTTCCGGTATCTCCTTAACTAACTAATATGTTAAGTCGTCTTTTTCAACACTCCCGTTTGTACTTGGGTTGAACTCAACCGGTTCATAATGCCGGGTTAAGTTCGGCAACAATGGTTATTCCGCAATTGTAGGCACGAAACCCTTACATTGCCGACGTCGATGCCATTCGCTGGCGCTGGTTCGAACGCCAATAACGAATACCCGAGACGTATAAGTGCGCTTATTGGCATTCATTGGTTGCAAAAGCTCTTCGTAGTCGGATTGGACAAGTGTGGTTCACGAGCGACCAGCACATGCAAAAAAAAAAAAAAGAAAGAAAAAAAAAACAACCAGAATTGGAGGTGGTGGGCCGCGGTGGGGGTCGCCTATCTGGTATACGATCAGCAGCAGCAGCTCTCGCATGGCCAACCAGTCTAGAGCCTGGTCTGCCAATGGTCTCCCGGGGAACGAAACCACGGCGATGGCAATTGGAACTACGGCGATGGCAATTGGAACTACGGCGATGGCAGGAACCACGGCGATGGCAATTGGAACTACGGCGATGGCAATTGGAACTACGGAGATGGCAATTGGAACTACGGAGATGGCAATTGCATAACCCAAGACAAGGACAACAACGTAGTGCCAGTCAGTCAGTCACGACAACGAAATCCCTGCACATATATGCCCTGCCCCCCCACTCGCCGTGGTGGAAGACAGAAAACAGCCTTGAATGCGCTCGCCACCGTCGGTTCCCGAACATTCGTAGGTTAATGGTGCCGGTTCACTTTGCTGGGCCATGCTGTGACGTGATCTCAGTGGTTTTCGTTTATTTGATTAATTATTCATTCTTCCACCAACAGCCAGCGAGCGGTTTTGCCAGGCGGGCTGGCCTCGGGTAAAATCGCCCCCTGTTCGCTTAGACGATTCATCTACCCTCCTCTCTCTCTCACTCTGCGTCTCGCTCCCGGTCGCTCGCTCTCACACACACACACACACTCTCTCTCTTCTCGGGACCGATCGATGAAACGATGGTTCGTTCGATTCGACGTTTGCTTTTCCATTAATGTTGTCTCCGGTCGCGGCCTGGTCGTCTTTGAATAGCGGGGATCTTTTGCCGCTGGCTGATGGTGTACCGATCGATTGATGCCTGAAATCTTCTTGCTCGGGGACGCGATTCGCTCCACAGATCTTCAGATCTTTGTTCCGGTTCTGGTTCGCTTCAACTTGGCCTCAGTTTGACCTCACCTTATCACCTCATATCACGTTGCTGTCTGAGTAGTTGCTGCTGCTGCTGCTGCTGCTGCTGCTGCTCCATGGTTGGCGTATCTGGAGGCAGCCGCGGCTGCCCGACTTGTCGCAAACGCAAGATCAAGGTCTGTCCCCACTCTACTCTTCGTCGTCCTACTGCTCATAATAACCAATCTCAGTGCGACGAACTCTACCCCGTCTGTGGCCAATGCGCTCGATCCAACCGCGTCTGTCCTGGTGCCATCAAAGGCCTGATCTTCGTACCCAACGAAACCACCCAAGCCGACGCCAATGCCGGCGAATCTGATGGCGCCAGCTTCTCCATTCCTGCTGCTGCCATACCTGCCACCAGCAGCAGTCAACCAACAAGGAAATCATCCACAAAAGCTACTAATGATACCCTGCCGCCACCGCCGCCGCCGCTGCTGCCTTTAACTGATGCAGCTCTTCATGGCAAACGACGGAGAACAGTCTCTGTTGCCACCGCCGCCGCCGGCGGCGGCGACGACGACTCGTCCGCGTCGTCGTCACCGGCTGATCCCTATTCCCCTCTGTCTACAAGTTCTGGCACAACTGTCAACTCCAGCTTTAGTGCTGAAACCAGTCCGAGTTGTTTGTTGGCTGCCACCGCCGTCGTGGTCCCGGTCAATCCTCTACATGCCGACCGGGTCCAATCGGTCCCGGATGATCACACCACCTACGACCAAACCGTTTACATCTCGTCGTCTCCGTCTGTCACATCGTCTTCAGTCTCTCGGTGGATCAATCGCCCGGACTCATGCCCCGATGACCACGACAGGCAGCACAACCGACACGACAAAGACTACCGGCTGCCCACTACCTACTCACCGTCGCCTCAGACTGCTTACAAACAGTTTTTTGTCGACCATTTCATCGACCAATACTACCAAGGAGTCCCGCCGTTGGACGAACACTCAAACACGGTGTTCACACCAAACAGCCCCATGGCGGTCCGGAGCCGGACTTCGATCATGATCCAGTGGATGTACGGCGTGGTCGGCCACGCCGTCGGCGGCGACACCACGTCCCCGGCGGTGATCTCGGCTCAGGCGCTCACGATCGGCAACTACGGCCGGCTGCACAAAAACAAGGCGATTGAAAACCTGTCGTACGAGTACCACATCATGGCGCTGGAAATGCACCGCCAGAACGCCATGACCGTGGCCAAGGCCACCTCGACCGAGAACCTGTTTGCCGCGTGCTACCTGACGTTGTTTGAGATCAAGCACAGCAGCAACGACCCGTTCAGCTGGCGGCCGCTGATGCACGGCCTGGCCCAGCTGCTGATCCTCAGCGGGCCCGAGGCCTGCCGGGACGGCATCGCCGGCCACATGTTCTACACGTTCCGGCCGATGATCACGTTCTACAGCATCGTTGACAGCAAGATCACCGGCCTGTCCAAACCGGAATGGAAAACCATTCCGTTCCAGGGCCGCAACGTCAAAAATTTGTCCCATCTCCTGCTGGACCATATGCTGGACATACCGGACATCGAGATCCGGTCGAAACGGCTGACCACGCTGATCAAAACCAACCAGGTTCCAATCGAGTCGATCCAGCCTGAAATCGATCGCCTGGTGGCAGACACCAAGCATTTGCTGAAGCTGATGAACCAGTGGCGAGTCAAATTTGACCTATTCTGTCAGCAGCAACATTTCAACTCTGACAATCAACCAACACCGTCGCCATACATGCCGTGGCGGCCGGTGTATGACAAGTGTTCAGGGTTTTTAACCGATGACGAATGGCTCGAGTCGCATTTCTTCCGGCCCGGCATGGCCTACCAAAGCCTGACCACCGCCCACGCTCATCTCGGGTATCTTGTGGCGGAGCATATCCTTAACGGCTTGCTGTACTTGTTTGTGCCACCGGAAGAGCGACGTATCTACAAAGCCGCGGTCCGGCTCGCGTCAGAGACGGTGTGCAAGTCGGCGGCGTGGGCGAGCAAGACCGCTGCCACGGCAGACCAAATGATTGAATACATCATCCCGCTGAAAGTGGCATACTTCAACTGCAAGCAGGATGCCGACGAGCCGCCGGACTTGGAGATGGCAGGCTGGATCTTGAACATGCTGCAGGATCTGGAAACGCTGTCTGCGACCAGGTTTAAGTCGCCGGACAAGGTGGCGGGCGACCTGGTGGTCTACAACTATTTGCCGGAATGTCCGTACTGCGGCGAGAAGATCCGTCGAAAATCGAAACTGGGACAGACGGTGGTGGCAAAACTGTCGTTGCCACCACCACCACCGCCAAAAAAGTTGTTGCGCCTATCGTCGTCGTCGTCGTTGTTTCCTCGCGTTTAATGGGGTTCTTTTGATTAATCTTTGGTTTTTTTTTGCCTGGGCTATTAATGGTGTTTACGGGGGGGAATTTTAATTGTATATATTTTTTTCACAATGGTCAGTGCCGGTTTTTTCTTTTGGCTTTACATTTTTTTTTTTTCTTTTTTTCTTCTTTTTTTCATTTTTTTTTTCATTTAACTATCGTATGCTCTAATGTGAGATGTGTTGGATTATCTAGACATAAAGCTCTTGGTTAAACTGGACTGGATCTTGACCCGGCGGAGGATGACAGTACAGCAGTTTGCCCTTGACGACGTCCTTGAGCACGACCCGAGCTGCTTTTGACTCGTCCGGGCGGCCACCTTTGCTGCTGCGAATGAAACCTCTGGCGATGGCATAGGCACCGAGGAACTCGTCAGCGGTGGGCACTCCCGAGCCGCCGTCGATCTCGGGCCTGACGGGGATGCGAATGCCGTAGACGTGCTCGAGATGGTGTTTGGGGATCCGCTGGCACACGAGCCCGGCCGGTCCCGTGTACTCGCGCATCTGGTCGATGGGCAGGACGCCGTTGCAGACGAGCTCAGCTTTGGTGGACGCGAAGTTGGGGAACACCAGGCCGGGGCAATCGCACAGCACCACTTTCGACGTGAGGTGGATAGTCTGGAAGTGTTTTGTCTTGCCCGGGGTGGCGGACACCGACACCTTTTTGGCGCCGATCAGGGCGTTGATGGTCGACGATTTGCCGACGTTGGGGTATCCCACCAGTCCAATGAAGATCTTCTCGTCGTCAGCGTGGGCCGGCGCCGTCCGTAGGAACAACGCCTCGAGCTCGTCCACCGACAGCACGTGCACGTCGTCGGCAGTCACGCCGTCTTTAATGGTGTCGTCAAACTCCTCCGGAGGGGCTGCAGCGGCAGTCACGTCCAGCTGGGCTACCGAATCCTCCAGCGAAGAGGAAGACGCTAGGGACGCCAGGGTGGCGCTGAAGAACGCGTAGGAGATGCCGTGCTGCTTGAAATAAGCTGCCCATCGGCGCCGCTGGCTGACGGTCAACATGTCAGCCTTGTTGATCAACAGCAAATTCCGTTTATCCTTGTGCTGGTCCCGGACGCCCATCTCGCGCACGTACACTTCCAGGTCCGGCGACCGGTAGAACAACGGACTGCGGGCGTCGCAGATCTGCACGATCACGCTCGACCGCTCCACCACCCGCCACAGCTGCCGCCACACTTCCAAATTCCGTTCGAACGGAGTCAACAGCAAGTCGTGATTTTCCTCCAGCTCCGCCAACCCTCGTCGCCACTCCAGAAACGACTGCTTCTCGAGCTTGTCCAGTTCCGCCGGCGACGTGTGGTCGTCCCACCGCGGCCGCCGCGGCACCGTCAGCTTGGCGGCGTTATCTTCCTGCCGTGCCGTCGTCTCCCGTTCCTGCTCGTCGGTAAGCAGGTACGGGTTCTGCTGGTCCTGGTGCAGGATCTTGATGTTCAGCTTCGTGGCGCTGAAGTCGGTGCCCGCCAGCTCCGCCGTGTTGAGAAACTCGTCCAGGTCCCGCTCCTGCGTCACCGACTGCAACCGCATCCACTTGGGATCCTGCTTGTCCACGATCAGGTCTGTGCCGTCGTGGGTATCGCCCGGTCGCCGATTATGGCGTCGCGTCTGGTTCTGCTTGTTGATAATCGCTCGGCCAAGGCCACTGGCATGGTGAAACTGTTTCTGCACCTTCCAATTAGCATCCGTCCCCGTCCATGTCTATCTCCACTCACCATATTTGCCAAATCTGTTATATACAATCACGTTAAGTCACTGGACAACGTCAAAACCAAACCAAACTAGCAGATCTACCGGCTGCTCAGGCCGAATCATCAATGCCGGATCGTCAAGGTTGGCTTTGGGCTCCAGTTTATTTTTTTTTTTCACCGTCTTGGTTGCGATACTCGAGTTGGGAGTTTATTGTCGATGACTGTGATATTATGTCATCAGCTTTAGTCACGTGGCTTGATTTTTGTGGGGGGGGGTTCCCGGGAACCGGTTCTTTTTTTTTTTCTTATCCGGCGCGGGTCCTGGATAAGCATTTCAAAAAGCGCACTGTTGCGTTCATCACGACGACGATTGAGTCAATCGCATTGCACAAGTGAGAAACATGTTGACCAAAGTGGTGCCGAATGCACGAACTCGTGCCGTATCACTACTACGCGCGGTGCAGAACCACTCCGGCAGCTGTCCCTGCCACTCCTGCTCCGGGGGCGGTGCCCCGACGACAATGGCAGGAGCGCTCGGCGTCGCCAGACAAATGATGAGTGCACAGGTGCCGGAGAAGGAGTACGCATTTGAGCTTGCTGCTAGTAACATCCGGTACGGCAACGGAGTCACCCGCGAGGTCGGCATGGATTTCAAGAATCTCAATGCCCAGCGAGTTGCCGTGTTTACCGACAAGAACGTGAGTCAGGAAGGGTAGAGGGGGGGGGGGAGGGGGAGGGGGATCCAGGGAGGGGTTGCTGACGGTAGATTCTGGAACTGGATCCGATGAAGAATGCAATTGAAGCGCTGGAGTCCCAAGGAATCAAGTACGAGATCTTCAGCGACGTGCGGGTGGAGCCCAAGGATGCCGCCGTGAAGGAGGCGATCGAGTGGACAAAACGCATCGCGCCGGACGCGTACCTGGCTGTCGGCGGCGGCTCGGTGATGGACACGTGCAAGATGGCAAGTCTGTACGAGGCGTATCCTGACGCCGAGTTCCTGGACTTTGTGAACGCGCCGATTGGCAAAGGCCGGCCGGTGGACAAGCGCCTGAAGCCGCTGATCGCGGTGCCGACCACTGCCGGCACCGGGTCCGAGACCACCGGCACCGCCATCTTCGACCTGGTGTCGCACAAGGCCAAGACCGGCATTGCCCACCGGGCGTTGAAGCCGCTGCTCGGCATCGTCGACCCCGTCAACACCCGCTCGATGCCGTCCCAGGTGAAGTCGTCGTCCGGGCTCGACGTGCTGTGCCACTCGCTGGAGTCGTGGACGGCGATCCCCTACTACGAGCGGGTGCCGCGGCCGACCAACCCGATCCTCCGTCCCGCGTACCAGGGCGCGAACCCGATCTCGGACGTGTTCTCGTTCGAGGCCCTCAAGCTGACGGTAAAGTACCTGCCGCGCTCGGTCCACGACCCGGACGACCACGAGGCCCAGGAGAAGATGCTGCTGGCGGCGACCCTGGCCGGAGTCGGCTTCGGCAACGCCGGCGTCCACCTCTGCCACGGCCTGTCCTACCCCATCTCCGGCATGAACAAGTCCTACAAACATCCCGGCTACAACGTCGACCACGCAATCATCCCCCACGGCGTCTCCGTCGCCGTCACCGCGCCCCAGGTGTTCCGGTTCACGGGGGCGTCCAACCCGGACCGCCACCTCGCGGCGGCAGAAATCTTCGGCGCCAACGTCTGCAATGCCAAAGCTGAAAGTGCAGGCGAGATCCTCGCCGACGCAATCAAGGACTTCCTCGTCAACAAGCTCGGCGACCAGCCTCGGGGTATCGCTGACCTCGGCTTCACCGCCGACGACATCCCCGCCTTGGTCGAGGGAGCGCTGCCGCAGGCCAGAGTGCTCATGCTGGCACCGAACTTCCAAAAAGCTGACGACGAAAAGAGACAGGACCTGTCGAAGATCTTGGAAGCGTCTTTGGTGTATTAGTTTTCTAATGCAATCTTAATTTCTACTTGATCTCTCTCTGCCTTGACATTCCCCCTGCCTGCTGGCGGCTCACGCGGCTCATTTCTATGGAGCTCGACTGCGGCCAATCTCCGGGACCCACCAATAGGTAACAACAGGTGGTTTTTTAAAATATTGATATGTTTCTTAAAGTGCTTTACAGGTCTTCTGCTTTCTCTGTTCTGCCGTCACTCCTGCTGATGGAAGCTTCCAGCGACCGACTTTGTCCGCGACTGCATTCCAGGGCTAGGGCGGCGGCAGTCGGCTTCGCGGGGGGGGAGAGACAAGCCCGGGGGAGGTTAAGAAATTCGTTAGAGTCCCGTCACCGGGTCCAAGTTTGGAATAAATACATCATGCGCAGCAACTGTGGAGAATAGGTAGAGATATAATGCACACCAAGTGTGGAAGCTGCAGCCAGGGATTTTTGCAGATCGGTTGAATGACACTGCTTTCACCTCGAACCAAGTTCATCGTCCAGACAGTCGTGGTTGTGTTGGTGTTGGTGTATCTCCGGCACTACGTGTTCCCGTTCAGTGTGTGCTTGATCGTGTATTCGCGGGTTCAGACGTGGTGGACGCGACGCCGGCTGCTGAAACAGTTCAAGAAGATGCCTGATGGCGACCGGCAAGCCGAAGCCGACGTTGGCGGCGCCCCGGCTTACGACGGACCGGTCCAGATCACCCGGTTGCCGGTGGAGGTGATGACGGAGATCGCGGTGATGTTGAGCGTGGTGGATCTGGTGCGGTTGGAGCACACCAGCGTGTACATGCGCGAGCTCATTGGCTCAGACCAGCTGTGGTCGGCGAAAGTGATCACCGAGTACGGCAGCAAGGGCTACGAGTTCGGCGACCAGCTGCGGGCCGCCAAGCCGTACTACTCGTGGAAACTGATCTACATCGCCATGGGCCTGCAGTGGAAGTTCTATTGCGCCGACGACGGCTGGGGCGTGATCTGGCGGCAGCCGCAGTACTGGCGGGTCACCCAATGCACGCCGGAGTCGGACTTCGGCAAGACGCTGAATCTCGACAACCGGCAGGTGTGGTGGCTGCACGTGTTTCGCAGCATGAACGTTGCCGCCGGCAACCGGTTCCGGTTGAACTGGGGCCTGAAAATCAACCCGCGGTCGCTGCACCTCGCCACGGTCGAGTTCAACGTGTACGTGGTTGCCGACCCGGACCGTGTCGACGAAAAGGGCCGGCCGGACCGGATCCTGCTGATGCAGAAGTTCCTCAGCCCTGAAGCCATTACCGCCATCGAGGCCACTCGCGGCTGGGTCGAGGTTGAGTTTGGCGAGTTCGCGGTTCCTCACCGGTCCACCACCACCACCACCTCCGACGACGGGGAACCATGGCAACAAATCCTGGTCGAGGTCCGCGAAACCGGCCAGTACCCAAAGACAAAACTGGATCTCGACTACGTCCGGCTCGAGCGGGTGGACGGACATCGCCAGTTCGAGTCGTTGACCATCACGCCGTACAGCGACTTTGGTGGCAGCAGCAGCAGCAGCAGCAGCGGTTTGTCGCTGTTGTCCAACACATCAGCGATTTCACTCGACCACGACCTACCGGGTCGTGCTCGCTCAACACCGTCACGTCGATACCCGACCGGTACTCGTCCTGACTTGTCCACGTTCTCGATCGACGACGTGCGCAAGGATCTAGCGGTGCTGATTAACAAGTTCGACAGTTCGTCGGGCATGGTTTATTAATTGGTTATATATACAAATACTATTTACGCCTACGCACGCCTATTTACGTCTATTTTTCTCTGCCTCTTCGGCCGCCCGCTTGGCCGACTCTAGAAAATCCGCATACAGCTCCTTAAACGACTTTTGCGGCCCAGCAGCAGCAGATGGCGGCGGCCCGGTGCGTGCCCGCTTGACCAACGGCGACAGGCCGTACAACCGTCTGAACGCGGGACTACGCAGCAACGTGGCCTGGAGGCCGCCGAGGATCGACGTGACGGCAAGATAGAGCATGCAGCTGGCGGGCAGACTCATGGTGAAGAAAATCGACGCAAACGGCAGCACGATGAACACGCGCTGGACGAACGGCGACAGCGACTGCACGCCGGTGTCGCCGCCGGACCGGATGATGTACGTGAACACGATCGCCGACAGCGTCTGCAAGCCCAGGTACGGATCGGCAGCGGTCAGGTCCTGGAACCACAGCACACCCTGGGTGGCGAGCCCCGCCGCGGCGGAGTGGCCAAGATGGTCGAATGCGAAAAACATGCCCAGGCCGACCGGCAGGTTGACCATCGGCATGAACAGCCACTTGTTGCTGACGCCGTGCTGGGCCAGCAGCTGCTGCCGTTTCACCATCACCTGCTGTGCCGACGCCTGGTCGCCGCCGAGCTTGAACTCCTGCATCAGCTTCTCCATCTCCGGCGCCAGCCCGGCGATCCGGTTCGCGTTGTCGGACGACTTTGCAAACAGCGGGAACATCACCACCCGCACTGCCACCGTCAGCATCACGATCGAGGCCCACCACGGCGCTCCCGTGTATACGTGAACGTATTCGACCAGGTGCTCGAATATCGCTGGCGGCCAGTACCAGTTCTGCGCCAGGCCTAGCGTGCTCAGGTACCCAATGTGTTCTGATGCTGCTGCTGACACCTCGCTGCTCACGGCATTAACTGTATCCGCAACCACATTAACCGAACCCGCGACCTTATCCGTAACCACCACATCCGTAGCCACATTCACTGCATCCGAAACTGGAGCGTCCGCGGCCCAATTATCTACCACGAACTCGCTTTCACCAACCGGCGCTCCGACGATGCCTCCATCCTTGGCACCATCGCCAGGCTTGGCCTTGGACAAAAACGGTATACTCAGTCCACAATATATATCCGCCGAACGATTCCATCCCTTACTGGTCGACCTAATCTGCTCAATTCGGTCACCTCCAGGCCGACCACTGGCGTACCACCGCTTGATAATCACCGACGACGACGACGGCGTCTAAGATATCAGTCAGAGGTTCAATTAGATCAACAACATTATAAGCGTACCGCTGTTTTCGTCAATATCGGTGCCTTGGTCAATAATATCCTCCGTAAACTCATATTCCAACAACTGGGCCCCCGCATCCTCCTCCTGATCTAACATGCCAGCTCCAACGAAATATTGGATTTCACTCTACTCCGGCAACTAAAAAATTCTGGGTCCCGATAGTCACGTGACTAACCGGAAACGCCTTGAAAAAAGGTCATCAACTCCATTAACGGTGGAAACACGTATAAAGTTATAATAATGATAGTAATAAACAAATGGACTCGAATCCCAGATGACAATGATTGATCAAACCACTCGCCACGTCGGCTGCGACTTCTCAACCGCCGGCGTCTCAACCTTGTTTGCGTCTCCAAACGGATCATCATCGTCGTCGTTGATCTGGGCCGGGTTGAGCACCAGCTTGGACTTGAACTCCTTCAGCACGGCGGACTTTGTCGGCACCGGTGGCGGCTTGCGTTTATGTGCCAATTGGTCCGCGCTCGGTCGTGCTGGCTTCGGGGGACCAACGTCTGCGGACGGAGTTCTGCGATGGCGAGCAAAGTCATGAGCAGCGGCCGAGCGATCAGGTTTAAGCGACGCCGAGCGGCGATTGCTGGTGCTAGCTTTTACCGGGCTTCTGCGGTCAGACTCGCTCTCGGAGCTGCTGGCAGACTCGTAACCCTCGGAATCGGAATCGTCTTCAATCGGCTGACTCATCTTGTCGTAGAGCTGCAGGGCCGAAATCAGCTCTTCGTTGGCATGGATCAGGGCGCCGATGTAGTCCTCGGACTCGATGTGCTGGATGTACCGCAGCACCAACCGGCGCAGCTGGCGACACCGGTTGAAGTTCTCGGTAGCCGCCATGTCGTCGGTGGCAAGTTTCTCCTCGCGATTGATCAGTTTCAGTGAGTTCTGCAGGTTAGTTGCTACGGTGCCAGACTCGGCCAGAACCTGGATCAGCTTTGGTTTCTCCTTGACCATGTCAAACTTCGGTGCCGGTGCCGCCGCCGGCGTCGGCTGTTTCTTGGCAATATGCTTCGTCGGCTGTTTCCGGGCTTCCGAAGCGGTTGTCCGCGGTCGTTTATCATCGTCCTCATCATATCCATTACCGTTGTCGTCTTCCCCGTCGTCGTCGTCGTCGTCGTCGTCTTCGCGACGAGCACGTCTCCGCGCACGACCGGACGACGTCGACGGCCCGTCACCACCGCCGACGCCGGGCCGCTGAGGCTTGGGCGGCGCGGTATCCTCGTCCTCGTCGTCGGCAGCAGCCACGTCGTCATCAAAATTGACGACCCGCTTCTTCGGCTTGGCAGGCGCACGTCTGCGCTGCGGCAGCTGCTTGTACAGCTGTGCTACCGCCTGCATGCCCTGCACGTCGCGGTACTCCGCGGCCCATTGCTTGAACAGCAGCGAACATTTCTTGCGCACCGAGACATCGTACATGGAATCAGCGGCACATGTGCGGAGACGTTCCAGCAACGGCTCGTCTGCGAACTGGGCTGCGTTCCCATTAGCGCGCTCTCTGCCTGATTGGCCCCCCCCCTAGCTCAACTCACATTGAAATCTCTTGCCGCCGTTCTCCATCAACGAATCCAGAATCTAGCCGCGTCAAGTCACTGTCTTTCACAAACATTTAAAGCAGCAATGCATACCGTCAGTGCACGAAGCTGGTTGTGAACGCTTCCATACTTGAGTTTCTTGCGAATCGCCCGGGCCGCTTCCGTAGGTCTAAACCACCAAAATTAGCCGACCCAGACCCAGCCAAAATACCCGTGCATCATGCCGTCGTGATACGTACCCGGACGGACTCAAACGGATGGTCTCAATCAAGTCAAAAATCCCCGCCACATCGTCCTCCTCGAATTGGTCCGACACCAACCGATCAACCGTGACGGTGATGGCGGTGTAGGGATGGTCAGTCAGGAACCCCATGGCGGTTCACTCTCAGCCAATGCAAAACACGCACACACTTTTTGCCAATCTCAGCTGCAGCCAACCCGCAGACAATCGTGTCGCTCCACGATATAGCTTGCCGACGTTCCTGGTTCTGGTCTAAACGCTGGTTGTTGTTGTTGTCGTCGTGGTTAAGTGTGAATCGATTTCATCGTTGGTCCGCTGGTAGCAATCGAACCGAGGCCGGGTAAGCGACCCGGTCGGTCGACCACCATCTCCCCGCGCTTATCGCCTTTGCGGGGCCGACGATAACCACTGGAACCGATTTGCTGACTGGCTGGCTGGCTGGCTACGATTAGCAGCCACGGTCACGAATTGACTAGCTGGACAGTGGTCATGGCTAAGCGGTGTGAATAGTATAGGTTAATGCGGCTGTGAAGAACTGCACCTCCGTTCGAGAGCTCGTCGTGAAGATGGCAGCCTTGCAGGTGGTTTTCCCAAGACCACACCGCCATCATGAATGCTGCCTTTTCGGCAACTTCCGGCAGTTGGACCACAACCGAGTCGCAACCCGCGTCCCTTACACCTGATGTCTTCTCACGTTTCTTTAAACACGGTCTGAGTCTGTGCGCAAACGGCGTAATGTGGGCGCGACGACTCGTGGTGCTGCTACCAGGTTGCGAACCGTTAACATCCCGCTTTTGCAAGACCTGCTAGCAATTTGACTTCAGGGTGTTATTTGACGGGCGTTTACATTTTTGGGCAATGATATATAAATTCGACGGTTTATTGATGTGACAAAAAGAGTCGTGAATGTGGGTGTCCATGGTGTCCGACCGGCTGCTCCTGGCGTGTTGAGAAAATTTGCCATTTCAAGTCGAGTAGAGGTTCATATAGCTATTTAGACGTTCCGTAAACTGAATTTTTTTTTTGTTTTATACTTTTTTTTCTCTTAAACCTTTCTTAGTTTGAGTCTGAGTCTGGTTCCGGTTCTTAGTTCTGGATCCTGCTAATAGCGCCTGACTGACGAGTGTAAGATTGCCAGCCGAGAAGTGAACAAGATTTATCACCCCCGAAAAGCAAGACTCAGAAATAGTTTCCTGAAACATCGTCTTGGGAAAGACTTATTCATTTTTGTTCCATTTTGATCCTGGTCGGTTGAAAGTTGTGGTCTATATAATCCGTATCGGCGTCGCTGCCGGTCTGCGGGTTTGGGCAAATTTAGGTAGGAAGACCACGACGACGACGACGACGACGAGTGCACGGTTGCTGGATCTGAGCTCAGCATATTGCCCCGCCGTCGATCACCAGGTGCACTCGAATGTGGCACTGCTGAGTCGTTGGATTTAACAACCATGGTTCTATTATGATAAACTTTTACAAACACAAGCGACATGACTTTCCAAGAATTTTTTGATTTCCCACACCCCCCCCCCCTATCCAAAAATAAAAAACCAAACCTTACAAGAATTTTGAAAATGCAGACAAAATCGAAAGAATAGACGCCTGGACCACGTCCTCGTGAATGCCAACGCCCCATCGCTGTTTGGTGCCCTCGACTCTGATCTCGACGTAGGTGGACGCTTTGACATTGGAGCCTTGGCCGATGGAATGTTCCTTGTAATCCAAAATCTCCACCTTGACGCCGAACATGCGAGTCAGCGCGTCGGTGAGGGACGACAAAGGACCGTTGCCGGTCCCGGCGAGCTCGATCTCGCGGCCGTCGATTTCCACGGTGCCGACAAACTTGCGCACGTCAGCGTCAACCCGGATGGTGTCGTAGCTCTTCAACGTGAATCCGTTCGACAGGTAGTTCTCGTTGAACAGGGCCTCGATCTCGGCCGCCTTGAGCTCGCGGCCGAGCTTCTCAGCCTCGGCCTGGACGATTTTCGAGAACGCAATCTGCAGGCCGCGCGGCAGATCCAGACCAAGCTTGGTGAGAATGATCCACGCCGCGCCACCTTTGCCGGACTGCGAGTTGACTCTGATCACCGCCTCGTAGTTGCGGCCGATGTCCTTGGGGTCCAGAGGCAGATATGGGATTTGCCACTTGACGTGGTCAGCTCCGCCGGCAGCTTCGGCTTGGTTGGCGTTGACGAGCTCCGACCGGTCGTTGAATCCCTTCTTGATGGCGTCCTGGTGGGAGCCGGAGAATGCGCACACCACGAGCTGGCCGCCGTACGGCGCCCGCTCGTTCACAGGGATCTTGTTGCACTTCTCCACCACGTCGATCACTGACAGAATGTCCGAGAAGTCGACATTGGGGTGAATGCCCTGGGTGTAGAGATTCAGCGCCAACGTGACGAGGTCGACGTTGCCGGTGCGTTCACCGTTGCCAAACAGACAGCCCTCGACCCGGTCGGCACCGCCGAGCTGAGCCAGCTCGGCGGCAGCCACCGCGCAGCCGCGGTCGTTGTGCGGGTGCAGCGACACGCACACCTTGCTGCGCTCGGTGATGGTGGTGCAGAAGTACTCGATCTGGTCGGCGTACACGTTCGGGGTTGACATCTCGACCGTGGCGGGCAGGTTGAAGATGATCTTGTTGTCCTCGGTGGGCTCCCACGCCGCCTTGACCGCCTCGCAGATCTTGATCACGTACTCCGGCGACGTGTCCGAGAACGTCTCGGGAGAGAACTCGTACTGCCACTCGGTGCCGGCGGTGCTGGGATCGTCCTTGGTAAGCTGCTTGACGAGCTTGGTGCACTTCACCGCCAGCTCGACGCCCTCTTCCTCGGACATGCCGAACACTATCCGCTGGAAGCATTCCGACGTGGCCAGGTACAGATGCACGATCGCCTTCTTGGCGCCGCGCAGCGACTCGATCGTGCGTCGGATCAGCTCCTCACGGCACGGCGACAGCACCTGGATCCACACGTCGTCAGGCGCGGTCTCGATCGCGTACCGAGTGAAATCAAAGTCAATCTGCGACGCAGACGGGAACGACACTTCGATTTCCTTGTATCCGATCTCCACCAGCTTACTGAAATACAGCTGTTTTTCTTCCACCGACATGGGATCTGCTCATGTTAACACCCCCCCGTTTGTTTACAACCCGTTTAAAACACGATACGAACCTGGCAGAGACTGGTTGCCGTCTCGTAAATCAGTGGCCAGCCATCTGGGTGGCTTGTCGAGAGTTTTCGACGGCCACTGCCTGTTCGGCAGGTTCATTGGCGGGAACTTCCTGTACTTGGTCGACGGATCTTTGAGCATAGGCATTTTGTAGCTGATGTTGAACACAATTTTTAATAGAACCTCCTTTTACTTTCGTGATCTTCTTGTATGGGACTGAAACTGAAGATTCTCAACTATAAAAGTAACCCTTCCAGTTGCTTGCATCTATTTTATATATATATATATATATATATGTTTTTTTTTTTTTTTTTTTTTTTTCTCCCGAGTCTGCACTTCCTCGAAAATGACTCTACAGTGAGTGCGCGCCGGCGGCGGGAGATCATGCCATTTGGGACTTTTCATGTTCTGGTTCCAGAAGCGCAAGTTTTAGTTGCAAGTAATTGGGCATAAGTATTTCGTATTAATCGTACCAGAATGGACTGGCTATGGGGGGGTTTTTTTTTTCTTCGCGCCAAAGTCATCATCACGACGACGGCACGCCGATATCGGCCCACGGTCGTAGTCATGCCGAACAGCACCTTCTCCGCTGGTGAAAGCCGGTCGTCGACGGACACTCGCTCTGATAAACTAGAGACGAGACGGAGATAGAGCCGGGATTGATCCTAGTTGCGGTGCCAAACGTGGTTGGAACCAGAGCTCACGTATCTTCTTGGCCCCCGCCGGTTTCGGAGCCGCGGGGGGGGGGGGGGGGGGATAAGCC
>JAKTSU010000077.1:39266-59556 GCA_030580395.1 Myxozyma nipponensis
AAAGCTCTGGTCGCTTGCGAAGTAGTGCGGCAGGGCCAATTATATCTAAGATTATTGTAATATTCACCTTGCGCCTGATTTTAACACTATACCAACCCACGAACCGTCGTCCCCACGAACCGTCGTCACTTCTCTTCCAAGGTCACTCAAAGCCACCTGATATGTGCAACCAATAACAACAGCCATGATCCTGTTTAAACAAAAAAAAAAAAAAAAGAAAAAAGAGGAAAGAAAAGAAAAAACAAAAAAAAACCGTCATCTCTAGTCATTTAAACTCTCGCTCGGAGGCGGCACGAACGGCCGTTCGAACGGAGAGTTCGTGATAAACGGATGTAGCCGTGCCTGCTGTGGAGTCCACCGTTTGACGGGATCAATCGTCAGCAACCCGAACAAGAAATCAATAAAGCTCTCCCTGGTTGATCTCTCTTTTTCAAGTTCGAGATTGCCGGCACTGGTGCTTGCTCGCCTCGGCATCGCGGCATCACGAATCAACGTCGGCAGGTGGGTGTGCTCGAAATATCGCTTCGACGGCGATTCTTGTCTACCCGTCTCGGCCACGTACCTCGCCAGTGATTTCAGTCTATAACCGGCAGGAGTGGACTCAAAAAAATGCCGACCTTGCTTGCTGTCGTCAATCATCCATGACGACGGGGTGCCGATCATCTCGACAATCCGGTTCAGTTGGTTGTAGGTTGAGCTGCCCGGGAAGATGGGCATGCCGAGATGCAATTCGGCGAGAATGCAGCCCAATGACCACATGTCGATTGACGATCCATAACATAACCCAAGAAGAACTTCTGGCGCCCGGTAAAAACGCGACTGCACGTACGCGTACGTGGTCGATTCCTCCGGGCACGCAGACCCAAAGTCGATGATCTTGATGTTGGGAGTTTCCAAGTTCTCCAGCACGATGTTCTCCGGCTTCAAATCGCAATGGATCAGCCGTACCGACTTTAGGAAACAGAGCGCATCCAGCAGCTGTTGTGCAAACACTCGTACCAGATTGGTACTCAGGCCGCGGAACTTGTTTTGCTTAACAAGATCGTACAGGTTACTGGACAGCAGCTCAAACACGATGCACAGATGATTCTTGTGAGTAAATTTATCCCGCAGACGTAGGATGTGATGCTCATCATTCACGTCGACTCTGTTTTTGATCCGCTCCAGTATGGACACCTCCGACATGCTTTGTTGGTAGTAGACCGGCTTGTTCTTGACGACCTTTACGGCAACCACTTCCCCGGTGCTAAGATTCTGACACTTGACAACTTGGCCAAACGTGCCTTGACCAAGCATGTCCAACACCAAGTACCGATGCCCGGTACCGGTTACCTCGTCGGGGCCGAGCACGTCGCTCACGTAGAGGATGTAGTCGCTGTCTTCGTTGTCGAACCCGTGGTTGAGCACGCCTTTGCACGACTTGGTGAACACCCGTCGCGGGTTGCGCAGCGGATTGTACGCAAACGACGGGTTGCATTTCTGGTAGGTGGCATGCAGATTCTGCGTCAGCTCAGACACCGGACGGCGAAACGCCGGCTGAGGGTTGACGATAGGTTGTAGGTATTCCAGAGCGGTGACTTGTTGAAATGTCGGTGGTGGTAGCCCAAGTCGCTGGTGCTGCTGGTGCTGCTGGTTGTGCTGACTTGATCTCGAGTAGACTTGAACATCAGAAAGCATTGCCTGGGGGTGCCATTTGTACTGGTATTGTGCAGCGTGGTGCTGTACCGGCACCACATGCTGCGACTGCAGCTGCCGAGGAGGAACCGGCCGGTATGGCAACGGGGGAGGGTGGGTAGGCACTTGCGTTCGTGGTACATGCGGAGCATGGGTATTGACAGCAGCTGATTGGGGACTGCAGTAGTACTGTGGCGGGTGCTGACTGACGATGACTTGGCGTGCCGGCACCGACGGCGGTTGCGGTTGCTGTACGCGGTGATCACTATGGTATCCGGCTGATCGGTGGTCCATGGTGTCTGCAAGCAAAAATTTCAGCACTGGCGGATCTGGAGGTTAGCAGAAGCCAGAGCAGGGTCGCTGACACGGAGGATCAGCACCTGCGCACAACCGCCAGGCAGCAAGAGATCAGCATCGGTGATACCGACCGACTCACTAAACAATGAGATGTGACATACCCTACCACCAGCGAACACGCCAGGTCTGGCACCGGCAGCAGCTTGGAAACCGGCAGATAAAAAGAAAATTAAACCAAGGTTGCCTGCGATCCCGCAACAGCTCATGCCAAATCGAAATTACCAACCAGCGTTCAAGCTGGCGTGTCGAGAAGACGTCAGCAGAGCCGTACGACGTAGGCCGGGGCGTGTGTTGTTGCTTGTTCCCAACCCGGGGCCGACTCGAATCGATGCTCATCGCGACTTTGTCGTCGAACCCCAGCGCGCAGCAGGGCATTGTTCAAAACCCGTCGACAGCGCTCGCTATCGATAACAACGCTGGGACGTGGACTATGGGTGATACGGGACCAGACAGTGTGT
This sequence comes from Myxozyma nipponensis, assembly GCA_030580395.1. NCBI lineage: Eukaryota > Fungi > Ascomycota > Lipomycetes > Lipomycetales > Lipomycetaceae > Myxozyma > Myxozyma nipponensis. The sequence goes on from JAKTSU010000077.1 coordinate 41,756, forward strand.
TTATGTTACAAAGTGATTGAGGGGGGAAAATAAAAAAATAAATATCCAAATGCTTATTAATATTAGAACCTATATATGCTTGTAAACTCTGCCGGTGCTGGAAGCTTACACAAAAAGATGAGTGCAACGTTTGCACCTAGCACAAATGAAACCGGAAATACCAAAAGAAAAACAAAAAGAAAAACCAAAAACAAAAAGAACAGAAAAGGAAACGACAGGGATTAGCCGCGGGATTAATTGTTGTTGTTCTGCATGCTGTTGAGGATTCGGAGAATGCTCAAAAACAAGTTGATAAAGTCCAGGTACAGAGAGATGCTCGCGGCAATCTCTTCTTCCGGGTGGTAGTGCTTCATGATCATCTGCGTGTCGAAAAGAATGTATCCAGAAAATAGGATGCAGCCGAGGGCGCCGAAGCCCAGTTCACCCAGAGACGAGTAAGGGAAGAATGCCGCAATGAAGCCGAAGCCGATCATGACCCACAACCCGGCCGAGAGATACGGCATCCATCCCATGAAATCATACTTGGTCTGCATGGCAAACACCGTCAGGCCGCCGAACACGAGCAGCGTCATCAGCAAAGCCTCGACCACAAGCCGCGTGTCGTAGAACGTGGTGATGGTGGCGATCGAATAACCTTCAAGAAACGTGAATCCCGCCAAAAAAAACAAATTCGTGGGGTATGATTTCCGCTTCCAGTACGTCAGGAACATCAACGCGATCGACCCGAACAGGGAAACCCACATCAGTGACGGCGTCGATTGAACAAAGAATCTGATCGCAGGATTGAACATGAACAGCACGGACATGCCGGTCGTCATCAGCAGCTGTGCGGAGAGAATCGTGTACACCTTGCGCACGAACGCGTTCCTGATCGAGATCGAGCACTGCGACACCGACGTGGAGTACTTGAAGTCGTCCGGCAGGTCGCCATCGGGACCCAGCTGTTGTGCCTGTTGAGCACGGGTTGGACCTTCGCCGTGAGGCTCCAACAGCGGTGACTGGGGATTATTGTAAGCGGGTGGTGCAGCCGTATACGACATCTTGTTGGAAGACGATTGCTTGCAGACCTGGTTCTGCAGACAAACAAACGTCGGTTATGCCGGTGGGGGGGGGCTGCTGCTGCTGCTTTATATAGCGAGCCAGGCTGAGAAGCGAAGCGAAGCGACCACGACGCCATGCCCACGATGACGACAACCTTTCGCCGCCGCCAGGCCCGGGTAAATAGTTTCCACGACGTTCTCGATGGCGCCAGTAGGGTTAAGGATTAAAAGGGGTTTTGGGGCTGCGACTGGCAAATGCCCCCGGTCTTCGGGCAAAGCGCAGTCACAGTTTTCTAGGGCAAAAATTAAAAGTTGCCCTAGATGCCTACCCACTGCAGGCGACGACGATGGGTTGGATCTCAAAAATCGCGAACAGTGTTGAATCGAGAGAGAGAGAGAGAGAGAGAGAGAAAGAGATTCAGGACTGCACAACATTTCATCTTCCAAACAGATTATACACAATGCCCGGTGTTTCAGTTAGGTGAGAATTCAGACGATGCGTTGATTGTACATTCATCAGAGGTTGCTGACTGGGGCGGTGTTATAGAGACGTTCCTGCTCAGGAATTCATTGAGGCCTATGCCATCTTCTTACAGCGTCAGGGTATGTTTCTTTACCCCCAGAGGGTTTAATGACTTGCAGAATGTAGTGCTGATTCGCGGGTGTATAGGAAAGATTGAGGTTCCCGGATACGTTGAGCTGGTCAAGACCTCGTCTGGCAACGAGTTGCCTCCCCAGGATGCCGACAAGTGGTTCTACTACGTACGTATCTCCATGCACCTCCAGACATTTGTTTTTCAGAATTGACCCAGCATAACTGACCTGTCATGCTTGCTTTAGAGAGCCGCCTCGATTGCCCGTCACATTTACCTGCGCAAGTCAGTCGGAACCGGAAAGTTGAACAAGATGTACGGTGGCACCATCAACCGTGGCTCGCGGCCATCCCTGCACCGCGATGCCTCCGGGTCGATCAACAGAAAGGTGTTGCAGGCTTTGGAGAAGATCGGAATTCTGGAAGCTGCCAAGACCGGCCGGAAAATCTCCGAGGCTGGACAGAGAGATTTGGACAGAGTAAGTTGAATGAACCACGATATCGCATCTATGGTACTAACCACTATCAGATTGCTGGTGAGGTTGCCGCTGGCGATGACGATGACGAGTAAATACATTTTAAAAAGTTGAATCGGATGAATTGGTTGTAAAGTTACACATAATAAAAACAGTCAACAATATCGATGACATGAGCACTACAAAACGCGCACCCGACCCCTGCCCACACTCTCAAGCAGGTGTGAACTGGTCCGTAGACTGTCGATGCTCTGCACCTTCGGCGATGCAGTAGCGGTTCTAATTGTCAATCATGCGCTGGTACGTTTGGTGGATCAGTACTGGATCAGCACCGGGTCAGCAATGGATCATTGATCAGTAATGGCGTACCCGCCTGTTATTCATATCTGTATACATCATCATCTTAGTCATTTCGCGGCTTCTTGCGCACGCCAGACATTGCAGGATTGCTGTCCTCTGGCATTCCACTCCGTTTGGTACCCGGCAGGGATGCAGTTTTGATATCGGTGTTCTCGTTAGAGATGCGCCGGTTGGGATAGTCTATTGATTGTCCCTCGAATATGCTATCGTCAGTATGTATCTAATCGAACTCAAGTGAGGTCTGATACTCACTTTTTGCTCGGCTTGGGTATCTCGTTGAAATAAGGATGCTGTAATGCTTGTTCGGCCGTCAGTCTCTTGCTTGGATTATATTCCAGCAGTGACTGCAACAGTTGAAATCCTTTGGCATTAGTGGCTCCAATTGTCCGATACCAGCTCTCTAGTACGTTCGGATAGTACTTGAATCCAGACAATGCTGAATATTCTGGATGCTGTGGTAATGCAGGCCAGTTATCTTCTATAACAGGTTAGAACACCAAACTTCACGTTCCGTCGTCCTGGCCTGTGTGACTTACTATTCGGAGATCCTAGGATTTCAATGATCTTCTGCATTTGGTTTCTTTGAAATGGAACCGTTTTCTTCGAATCCATCTTCGCCTCCTCGCCTTTGAAAATCGGCCTTAATGCAAGCAACTCGGCAAATATACAGCCGGCGGCCCACATATCAATTGCAGGCGTGTAGTGCCTCGCTCCAAGCAGTAGCTCCGGTGCACGATACCAGATAGTAACTACCACTTTGTCTCCAGTGTATAGTGGCTGCAGCGGTTTATAAAATAGCCTTGCTAGCCCCAGATCACCAATCTTGACGACTCCGCTCGACGTGACCATAATATTCGCCGGTTTCAAATCTCGGTGAAGAACCCAGTTCTGTTGTAAATAATATATCCCGTTGATCAACTGCCATAGTATTGATTTCACCGTGCTTTCTGGAATGGCACGGCGGTCAGGATGGGTATGGAAGTGGATAATTTGCTGTCGCCATTAGTTGCTGGTGCAAAGCTTTACATGCAAAAACCACTCACCAGTAGATCATGCTCAGCGTATTCAAAAACCATATATATACATTTATCCTCCAAAATAATCTCCACCAACGTCGTCAAATTCTCGTGCTCAAGTTCTCTACACAATGCAATCTCTCGACATGCTGACTGTGATATGCCGGTATAATGCGTGACCTCTCCCTCTTTGTCGGCTTTGAATTTCTTGATGGCATACATCTGAGAATGGCTATCGTTAGCATCCGTCGTAGACTGGAATTACATCTTCACTGCAAATTTACCCTTGCTTGGATCTGGCTTTATACACTCGTCCATACGTTCCCGCAGCAATGTATCCGACGATCTCGTACTTGTCTAATACCTTCTGCCGGGAATTATCTCGCCGGACTTTGTATTCACCCAACGGTGATCTTGACGATAGGGCCATGCTTGATGACAATATCTACCAGAAGAATTTCACGCTTTTTTAAATCGCCATAACACCTGTGCTGTTCTGTTGTTGCCGATATCACTTATCAGCTTTGCCTGCCGCCCCCGGGTTCGGTGTTGAATTAAATGGGCTGGGCAATTAAGGCCCCCCCCCCGCCTGCGACTTCAATCCCCAACCTGCGCCAACAGTGTTGCTGCACAGTCTCAACGAGACGATTGATTGATCACTCAATTCATCGAGCCAGTCAATTAGTCAGATCGAAAATTGTACCACGGCAGGAATGGCAGAACTGCCGGAAGGTGTCGGTGCTGACGATGAAGGGCTTTCCTTTGGTACCGAATTGAAGGTATATATATCCGGTGCTTCCTTGAATCTACAGTTGATGCTAATAAACAATTCAGGATGGCTTCAAAGTTACGGAAAATTGGGTGCGTATTTATTTTACGGCTATTTCTGTTCTGGCAGAATTGGGCTAATGACTAGGTTTCAAATGGAATTCATTGGCTTGAAGACATTCAAACGTTCTACCGGGAGCGGGCAGCATTGGAGAAAGAATACAGTCAGAAGTTGCTGGTTATCACTAAGAAATATTTTGACAAGAAGGCAAAAAAAAGTATCAGTCTTTCTGTTGGCGATACTCCGCAGGTCACACCCGGGTCTCTTGAATCCGCCAGTCTGGTGACATGGACCGAGATCTTGACTCAGACAGAGAACACGGCGAACGAGCGTGATCGGTTGTCAGACGAGCTATCATTGCAAGTAGCTGACCAATTGCGAGGACTTCAGAACCGGTATGAGGAATTTCGCAAAAGACATACTGCGTTCAACGATAAACTGGTCGAAGACCGGGATGAGGCCTATAGCGATCTGAAAAAGGCCAAGCAAGCATACGATGCGTCATGCCAAGTCGTCGAGAACGCTCGGCAAAAGGCGGAAAAGTCAATGGATTCGAGTAAATCCAAGGCGCAAAAGAACTTTGAGCTAGTTCAGCTCGACATGAACAACGCCAAAAACTCATATCTGATCGCCATCAGCGTGACGAATCGTCTCAAAGACAAATACTATTTCCAGGACGTACCGTCGGTACTCGACAGCATGCAGGATCTTAACGAGGCGAGGGTACGGAAACTAAACAACTTGTGGACTCAAGCATCTAGGCTCGAGAACGCCTGTTTGGAGCGGTGTCACTCTCACTTCGACAGTTCGCTTGAAGCCATTGGTCAGAATGCTCCATTCCTTGACTCTGCAATGTTCATGCGGCACAACGCCATTGCGGACTGGGCTCCACCCCAACCGGATTTCTACTACGAGCCAAGTCCGATCTGGCACGATGACGAGGAAATGGTTGTCGACGACGCTGCCAAAACCTACCTGCGCAACAAGATCGCCAAGTCTCGACGCGGAATCCTAGACTACCGTAGTCAGATTGAGAACAAGCGCCGGGACATGGAGACGCTGTATGAAATGCGTGAACAGGCTATTGCTGACTCCACGAAAGGAAACTTTGACGAGATTTTCTCCAAGCTGATAACAGTAATGCGCGACGCGACCGTGACTGATACCAAACGGATCGCGCTGGAGGTTGAAGTTGAGACGGTGGAATTGGTGGTCGGTGATCTAGTCAAGGGTTCTAAACCGCATAACTTCAAGTCGGTGTCATTCAAGATTCCCACAACCTGTGACTTCTGCAGCGAGTCCATGTGGGGACTTACACGGCACGGCAACAAATGCATCGACTGTGGATACACATGTCATGCCAAATGCGAAATGAAAGCGCCTGCAACGTGCTCAGGGATGAAGGTGTCTAAGAAGAAAAAGAAGAAAGGCAAGACCAATGGAGGCGATACCGAGACCATGAACGATGATTCTGAAGACGAAACTTCAGGTTCGTTGTTTGGGAACACGCATACATCTTCTATGCTCGATTCGTTCCCAGGATTTGGCCGTCACAGAGGTAAATCTACCTCTTCCAAAGCAACGGCTTCGTCCGGGGCTGATCCGTACGCTGTTCCCCATGCTCCTCGAGAGCAAGAAGCTACGGCAAAATACGCGTATCAACCGAACGGTGACGGAGAAATTCCGCTACAACCGTTTGATGAAGTCACGATATTGGAACCACATGATGGCACAGGATGGATTCAGGTTCGCAATGGCCTTGCCGAGGGTCTGGTCCCATACTCGTACCTTGAGATCCGTCAGAGCCCAGAACTTCAAAGAACCGAATCGATTGCGTCGTCAACAACATCGGGCAAGAAGGGCAGGAAAGGTCCGGCAGTCGCTCCTAAGCGGGGAGCAAAGAAGCTGTCGTATATGGTGGCATTGTATGACTACACCGGTCAGTCGGATGCGGAGTTGACGATTCATGAGGGTGATAAGATTCTGTTGACCGGTGGCAACACCGGCGAAGGCTGGACTGAGGGAAATTTGAACGGCGTTATTGGAAGCTTCCCGACCAATTATGCCAGGCTCGTAGATTAGTTTTTTTTACACGTATTATATATCAATCACTGACATAGCATTTATCAATTCTCTCTCACATCGATATTGTCCGCACTTTCTGTTTCACGGGAAGACGTAGAGCTCGAAGCCCCCGCCGCGCGCGCCGCCCTAGAAAAAAATACCGCTTTGAAACCCTCGCAACAAATTGGTCGACGCGTGAAAAGGCGAGAGATCCATGATCGATATCGTGACAGCAAGCCAAGGACATCGACCAAGGTAGGCTGCCAAACTGACAAATCCGAAAACGAGAAGAAAAAATGAGTTCAGAAACATCGCCTGTGTCTCCAGAGAAGACGACTGGTACAACGCCTTCTCCCAGTAAGCTGAATCCGGCCGCTTCATCGTGGGGGGTACCGAAGATGTCGTCGTGGGACGAGGATTCAGACGAAGAGGAGGCACAAGACGAAACTCCGAGTCCAGCTGCCAGCTCTGACGATATCGAACCAAAGATCGTGGAAGATGAAGCACCTGATGGGCTTGGCGACTTGAAGAGTTTGGGGATCAGTGCCCCTGCACCCGGACAATCAGAGACTACGGAGACCACAGAGACCACGAAGACCGCAGAGACCACAGAGACTACGGAGACTATGGGGACTACGGAACCAGAGCAGGAGGCTGAGAGCCCGGCAGAAGAAATCGACATTTCACAAACTGACGGCATCAGTCTGCTCAATACCGAATTTGATGTAAAGGTCAAATTGGCTGATTTGCAAGCCGACCCTGATTCACCGTTATACTCGATCAAAAAATTTGAAGATTTGGGACTGTAAGGCTCTGTCTGACGCGGCGTCGGTTGTCAATTGATGCTAACGTACATAGGAGCGAGGAGCTACTCAAGGGAGTCTACGCGATGAAATTCCAAAAGCCATCAAAGATTCAAGAACGTGCGTTGCCTCTGCTCATTAACAACCCTCCGCGTAACATGATCGGACAGTCACAGTCGGGAACAGGCAAAACCGCGGCGTTCGTGTTGACCATGCTATCCCGGGTTGATTCCTCTAAGCAGACGGTGCAATGTTTATGTCTTGCACCAGCAAGAGAGCTGGCAAGACAGATCATGGACGTGGTGAAGGAGATGGGTCAGTTCACCGACGTCACTTACGCATACGCCATCCCGGGCGAGCGAGGACGACGTAATCAGAAGCTCACGGCGAATATTGTTATTGGGACACCAGGCACCGTTATGGATATGATCAACAAAAAGGTGCTTTCTCTGGACGATTTGAAAGTGTTTGTGCTAGACGAAGCTGATTCTATGTTGGAGGCCCAAGGTTTGGGCGAGCAGTGTGTACGTGTGCGTAATGCCGTGCCTGACTCTACCCAGCTGGTCATTTTCAGTGCCACATTCCCGGATGAAGTGTCTGAATATGCTAGGAGCATCATTCCAAATGCAAACGAAATCAGACTGAAGACGGAAGAATTGAACATTAAAGCCATCAGGCAACTGTACATGGACTGTGATGGCGAGAGCGACAAATACGATGTGTTGGTGGGGCTGTATCATTTACTAACCGTCGGATCGTCAATCATATTTGTGCGGACCAAAGCCACCGCGGACAGAATCCAACAGAAAATGACCAGTGATGGACACCGCGTGGCGGTTCTGCATGGTGGCTACGAGCCGGAACAGCGTGATGCGATTCTCGACGACTTCCGCGAGGGGCGGGTTAAGGTCCTTGTAACGACAAACGTACTGTCTCGCGGAATTGATATCGCGTCGGTGTCGATGGTGATTAACTACGATATCCCGACTGATGAGAACAGACAACCTGATCCCCAGACCTATCTTCACAGAATTGGACGTACCGGTAGATTCGGCCGCGTGGGTGTTTCCATCACGTTCGTGCATGACAAGACTTCGTTTGAGCAGTTAAATACGATTGAACAGTACTTTGGATTGAAGATGATTCGGGTTCCTACTGACGATTGGGATGAAGTCGAGGAAATTCTCAAGAAGGCGCTCAAGGGTGTTAAGCTTACATAGATATTTATTCGTATTCGATGCGCAAATAATATAATTCTTCTCTACGATCAGCTTCATTTTGGTACGTGCCGGCGCTTATAAATCCCACCGACTCGCAGAAAGCTCTACCCGCCAGGTTATTTTCGGATACGTGTAGCACCAGGACTTTGTTGAATTCATCCCCTGGCTTGGCTGCGATTGTTTTGAAACAGTCAATCACGGTATTAATAAGCAGTGTTCCTACACCGTGTCGCCGAACTTTGTCGCGGACATAAAAGTTGTGAATAACGTACACCTCGTCCTCATAGTCGTCTATAGGTACAGACACATTGTTCGGCTCGCCGAGGCTTTCGAACTCGAACGTCGAAGTCCATTCGTAAGGCCCTTCAGCGGACAAGATCCCGACCCATTCGTCCGTGCCGAGGTTTTCGCCTTCAATGGCGGCAAACTCGAAGCTATGGCTACTATTGAATCGTCGATCCCAGTAAGAGTAAGTAAAATTAGGCCCGTCGTCAGAATTCAGACGGTCCTCCTCCGGTAACGTCTGTAACCCGTCGGACAGGATAGATTTGTAGCGGTTCACGATGGCTTGCAACTCAGCACCCGGTGACGACGGTATCACTCGCTCAACCTTAATCATGGTGATCTGGCTATACGTTCGAACTGGGCATCATAATACGTACTGTCTTGCGTTTTGTAGGTTGTTTTATTCGACCACATTAAAGAGTCATCTCATGAGCATACATCACTGGCAGTAGGGCCGCTCCAAGCGCGGCTGTACTTTTACCCCTTGGCAAAGCTTCATCTCGTCACTTGCCCTTTATTGTAACGGTAATTTTAATAATTACAGAACGTTCTACTGCTTAAAAGAATTATTTCAATGGCCTATTTTGAAACTCAGAATATCGTTTCGGCCTGCGGTGACGGCTTCAGTCTTTGCAACCCGGACGCCGCCAAGACCTTCGATGAACGCGACCGGAATGTCGCCCATGATTCTCCTTACAACCGATGCAACGGTTGTGCCTGACTTGACCAGTACGCAGTCCTTGAACACGCTTTCGTCAGTATTTGAGTTTGTGAAATTGTGGATATTTCTGACCGAGAACACCGGGATGAGGTCTAACAGGGACGCAGCCGCTTGTAACGCCTTGACTACTCCGGTACCTTCCCATCGACAAAACAGCGACTCACGCATGGTCTCGATGCGGAAAGCTAGTCGGTCGTCTAGCGGCTTCAGGTTATATTTGTTTTCAACGTCGTCATCATGGGTGATGACATCTTCATCGCCGTCGTCGTAATGCACGTAGCCCTGCTTAACCAATTTGCGAATAAACACTTCTGAAATTGCTGATGTCAACACAATTCGCGAGCGAGACTTGTATTTGTGTGATATCCTGTAGATGCATCTATCTGCGTCGGGATGGTCAATCTTGTTTAATGCCTGTCTGGTTAGGCTCAGTCGGCGTATCAATTCGTGCTGTTTCCGTTATCAACTCACTAGGACAGTAGGGAACTTCTCGTCCACAAACGCCGTGACCTATGATTAGTCGTTTGTCATAACTACAATTATCAGGCATGCTCCGGCCGAAACTAACCATCTTCTGAATAGTCGAATCGTCCCAGTGTTCAAGCGGCTCCACAAGTTTGATCCTATCTAGCATTCGTTGCACGACAGCCGCAGTGCTGCCGTATCCACTGAATTGGTTCTGCAATGTGTCTACCGCCGTTGATTCTACCATTAGCCGTGTCGCGCTCTCTCTCTTGTCGTAAAACATTCAGCCGACTTACTAGTAGATATATGCCGTCGTTTAATCGAGCCCCTTTGCATGCGTTAGGCATGATACTCTCACTCAATTGTTATCAACCTACCATTTTTCTGTAAGATTTCCATAAATCCACCGCATAATCTCACCCCGAAGCCATTGCACGTCTTGTAAAGCGTCGTATCCAGCGGTGGCTTTTCCCTCCGCATCTGTGGTGCCGCTTATATCAACAACATGAATCAGTGCATCAGCATGCCGCAAATCATCCAGGAACTATCTGTCAGCGTCTATAGAAAAATATCGCCCCATCTTGAGAAGCCGTACCTTATTTCCCAGACCACGGCCTTCGTGAGCACCAGGCACAAGCCCGGCAACATCGAGCAAAGTGATGGGAATATACCGTTTACCATTCTTGCAGCTCCCATAGTTTGGTTTGCAGAGTGCTTGCTTGCCGAATCTTGCGCATGCACAGTCGACCAGCAGATACCCAGTCGCTTTGTTCGGGTCAATCGTGGTGAACGGAAATGCTCCGGTCTTGGCCGTAGCATCCGTCAAGCCTGATGTATGTCAGCACATAGCAGAAACGCGCGCAGAGTGAATTTTTGCAGTTTTGAACGCACTGTTGAGCCTAGAGACGTTAGCTTAAAGGCTGTACGAATGATGATGGGCCGAAGGAGCAAAACCAACATTGTAGACTTGCCGCTACTGGGTTTGCCCACGAGCCCAATTAGCGGATCCCGAGGCATGATATTAAAGAAGCACCGGATTAACGCCTCCTCTTATCGCATGATCATCTAGCTGTCAAGCACACCAGCACAACTATGCTGCGTCCGTTACGTCTTTCGGAGATGAACAGGACCAAGGTGGTGTGCTGCTGCTGTTAGGTTGACATTCGACTTAAGACCGGGTAAGCCAGCCTAATCGTCGCCTCGACCCCCTGAAAGTTTTTGGCAGTGAGTCTCGGGAGGCGAGTTGTGAGATTTTTTCGATGGTTGGGAGAAGCAGAAAATCGATTTTGCACTCGTCGCAGGAGCCTGGTAGGGAAAACCTGTGCATTATTTAGGACAGCAGCGGTGTCTAATCACGAGCCACAATGGTTGGACTTGCAGCAGGTAGAAATCGGACGAAATATGCTAAAGACCCTCGGAATACAGCATGGTCTCACGGTAAGTAGTGCTACTAGGTACCTCCGAGGTCAGCAGCAGACCGGAAAGGCTAATGGGTGGGAACACAGACACCGGTCGATTTGGACACAAACACATGGAAACGCTAGGCTGGACGCCTGGGTCTGGTCTGGGCACGACTGCGGCGTCAAGGGCGATCACGACGCATGTCAAAATCAAGGTCAAAGAAGATACCGTCGGGCTGGGCGCTGATCTGGTGAAGGCACAGGACGCCAACAGTTGGGCACCGGGTCTGGATTCGTTCCAGGCACTTCTGCAACGGTTAAACGGCGGTGGTACAGAACCTGCGAATAAGGAAGTGGAGAAGAAGACGAGCATGTGGGAATCAGAGACGAAAATTAGTCAAACGTATACGCGAGTTGGGAAATGGGGATCACGAGTGAAATTCGTGCTAGGAGAACGATTGGGCGCTACCTTGACCGATGGTGATGTGCTTGAAATTAAAGACGAGAAGACAATAAAGGCGGAAATAGTTGAGTCTACCGACTTGCCAGAATCTGAACAGGTTAGTGAATTCAGCCAGAAAAAGCGGAAACGAACACCGGAAGAACGAGCGGAGAGAAAGGAAGCAAAACGGTTACGAGTCGAGCGACGTGAACAGAAACGGGCACGGAAAGAAGAAAAACGACGGCTGAAGGAGGAAAAAAGACTCAGGAAAGAAAAGAAGAGAGCAGAAGCCGAAAAAAAAACAAATAGGAAACGAAAACAGTCGCTTGATGTCGTCGAACCGGAACAAGTCGACAAGGTCAAGAAACACAAACAGACAAAATCGTCGAGAGATTGAATCGCATATTGTAGGGAGGGGTAAATGAATTACTTGAGCATTGTATATAAAATTTAATAATGTATGTTTATACGCATTAATATCACGAATGATGATACAAGAATTACCAATTTGATTAACAAACCAAGCAGCAGGGGGTACTTTCCAAAACAACAAAAAGACGTTCAAGACTATGAATACAAGAATGGAACATAATAATAATAGCAAAAAAAAAAGGAGTGAAGGTCAAAGAAAACTCAAAATTTTAAGCCGCGATGGAAGCAGTCTCTAGGGAATTTTTTGTTGGCCATCAACAGATTAACAAATAAAGAGGCCCATGGCAAAAGACAGCATGACAACCGTGACTGAGCCCAAAGAAACTGAGGACATGGGTCTAAGCGAGTTGGACGATGCGGCCGACGATGAGGTTGCAGACGCCGACGCACTTGTCTTCGAGGCCGACTCCGATGACGACGACGACGACGAGGCAGCGGTGGTGGAGGCAGCGGATGATGACTTTGCGGAGGACGGCGCGCTAGTAGCAGACGCGGAGAGAGAAGTACCCTCTTCTGAAGCGTACTCGGACGGGGTCCACTGGTTCGAAGGACCATCGGTGCCGAGAGGAGTGCCGGCGCCGTCCTTGAGATAGGCAGATGCTTTGGCAGGCATTTCAGGCAACGTGTTGTTCGCTTCCCAAACGCCCTCGACATACGAGGGGCAAGTCGAGGCCTTGTTGTCGGCGTGGTAATCGCCGTCGCCGTCTGGCAGGGACGTAGAGTTGAATTTGCCTTGCAGCGTGTAGTAGTCCTCCAACAGAGTTACCGAGCTCAAATCGGCCGAGACGTTAACGAGGCCATAGTCGTTGGCCTCCATGATGTATTCGTACACAAGACCGCCAGAGAATACCGGGGACATCTTGGATGAGTAGAGCGCCTCGACCTCGGAGAATTGACGCGGCTTGACAATGTTGCAGCCGTACTCGGAAAAGAAGATCGGGATCGAGTAGTTGTTGAAGTTGGCAACCTTGGTGTTGTATCCGGAGATTGTGTAAGACGAAGCTCCACACCACGAGTAGTCGTTCAGACCGAAGAACTCGGCCCGGCTGTCTTCGTCACCGCAGTTCAAGTAGTGGGCCAGCTGGTATCTGTTCTGGGACACATCTGCGGCGCAGTAGCCGACGGGGATGGAACGTGGAGCCTGGGCCTTGATGTACTCGCGCATATCTCTAATGACGGCTTTAATAATAGTAGCGGAGGCGGTAGTGTTGACAGAGTCGACAACCTCGTTGCCGGCGTTGAATCCGATCACGTTGGTGTAGTTTGAGAACGCATCGATAGTGGCAAAGTTATGTTGCAGCAAAACTTCGTTGTACGAGTAGTATGGGTAGTCACGGCTGATTGCATCAAGAGACGTGGCTACGTCGAGCAGGAGATACAATCCGGCGTCAGCGAGCATTTCCATGCATTCCGAATGGTCGGCTGAATTGTCGACATGGTACACGCGGACGGTGTTGAGACCAAGTTCCTGGTCGTGTTAGTCCACAGAAAACTAAAAAATTGTTGAAAAATAGCTTACCTTGAGGTAGGGAACATCACGAGCACAGACGGTAGCGTTTGCGAGCGGATCAGTGGGATCACCGTTAATATCTGGCGGTTGGTAGTCCACACCTATGGTGATACGTTAGAACTGCCACCGACAACATTCCAACCCGGACCCAGTTTGAGGCAAACCTTTCAAGTAGAATCTCTCGCCAGTAACAGAGTCAAAGAAAGCTATAGAAAACAGTTGTTAGCTCGTCTCGTCTCGGCCGTTGATTGTGTGCAAAGTGCAGCCAGTCCAGTCCGGCCCACACCGTGGGCGCAAAAACTCACCGTTTCCATCGATAGTGAGAGGATTAAGGTCCTTGGCAGCAACACAGACCGAAGCCAGAAGGCCAAAAACCGCGGTAGTAGCAAATGAAAGTCTCATGGTTAAATTTTTTCCCGTTTTTCTAGCTATTTTTCACACGGACAGACACTGGCAGGTGGGAAAACAAGAGCTCGAAAAGATAGAGAGCCGAATGCGACAATTTGTTGATATGGCCCCGGGAGCGCTCCTAAAAAAAAAAAACACTTAGCGCGTGGGAATTTCTCGGCGCCGGTCGACGCGCGCGCCCCGGGGAGGACTTGTCGAGGCTTGCCTGCCGGACGACCCGGCCGAGGATGTCAACAAAGGGCTGGCTGCGACCGCATGCGACTAAAGGCGACCAATTAACGTGCCGTCAGACACTACTACGGTTAATGTACCGTTTACAAGTTCGAGTTGCTTAGGCCAAAGCCAAACAGCCGGTGTCAACACGGCTGCCGAACACACCCATGCTGACTAACTGATTGCATAACAAGATTACGCCCCCCCTACAGCTGCCACGTGCGGCGGCTGCCATTTTTCTCGACCGGCCCCGGGGCAACGACGAGCTCCGAAGAGACAGCGACAGCAGAGGCGTTCAAACTAGGACACCGGCCTTGCAGTGTTGCTGTCGTCATGCCTGCTGAGCTCGTCTTTCTGGTGAGCTACGCAGGCAAGTGCCGACCGGGGAAGTCTGTGTGGTTGCTGCGCGCATCTGCTTAGGCTACGAGAACAGACCGTGTTGGGAGACAGCTGATATGATATCAGCCTTGGCACTGCCGAGGACAGTCAGTAGCAGCAGCCAAGCTTGGTGCATGATGATTGCGCGAGGCAGGAGTCTTGCGAGCAACCCACGGTAACTTTCGCTCCGTAGATTTGTTGAATTCAAAGTTGCTGTGTTGCTATCCCAGTCAGACAACTGTTGTTGTGTCCCACCGCTAGTCAAGCAAGGCTCAGGGGTGAGGAATTTGTTGCGTAAGCCCGCGAGGCTAGCCGCCCGTCCCCCCCACACTCTACTCTGCATGCCGTCAGCTAGAACGGGTACTTGTGGCATGCAGCTTTGCAGGGTCTGTCGTTCTCGACTAGGCAGTGGATCATCACATCAACAAACGGGGAGCTGCAATGTACGAGGCGGTGACGGTGGTTTGCATGCGTCACAGTGCACATGCGATGACCGAGCTAAATAGCATGGTCTCTGGTGTGGAAGTGTGGGTCGACCGGCTTAGATTGGCAAGCTATCGCGTCTTGCTGCTCTTTGCCGAGGGTCGTCGTGTCACTGGAATGCAAGCACGCGCGGTCTACAGAGACGTTTCGTATACTGCTGTCGGCACCACTCAGTTAAAATAACACGGAAGCTCTCTGCCTGATAGGTATGACACTCGTCCGGGACATATTGAACGGTACTCACAGTCGTGTGCCGTGCGCGGTGAAACTTATAGCTGTGGGATGCAGATCTAACCAAGCTGTAAACCAATTCCATTTGACTCTTGGTAGGCTGCGCGCCGCCGTAGTTATGTCTCGTGGTTACGCGCACTGGTTTGGTCGATAAGCAACAACGTCGAGTCGCAGCCGTCGTGGCGCGCCCATCACGACACACACATTATAGTCAGCGATGATGTCTTTCATTAAACGGGTGCAGTAGTGATTTGTAAACCAAAGAGATCCCTTCCAAAGCCTATATAGTCCTCGAATTGCTGAAAGCTCTCTCAACAGGTCCCCTCCCATTTCTCTTATCGGAACGGACTTATCACTCGTCCACAGTAACAAGCCGCACGGGCCTTGCCAATAACCTCGAGAATGGCTCGAGTTCGAAACGAGCTGTGGTCTGAAGACAAAATTTCTCTCTCAAAGTAGCCGGCATTGTCAAATTGTGGATAGAAAAGGAACACACCATGGCGTCAATTAAAACCATCGCATCGCTCAAAGATCTCAAAAAGATTGGGTTCATCGTGCCCTCGTCAAACACGGCATTGGAGCCGTTGACAGTTCAGATGGCATCCTGCTTGCAGGACAAGGTATCGTTCCATTTCTCGCGGGTAGTCGTGCGTGTGCTTGACACCGACGCATCGTCGGTGGGACAGTTCGACAACTCGAAAATGGTTGCGTCTGCCCAGTTGCTAAACGATGCTGACCTGGCGGCGTTGTTGTGGAACGGTACGTCCGGTGCGTGGTCGGGACAGGGAATTCGCGCTGATAACTCGATGGCCGAGGATCTCGAAAAGGCAACCGGGCTGCCGTCGTCGACGTCGACTTTGGCTCAGCTGGAGGTGCTGGAGAAGTACGGAGTCAAGAACATTTCCATCACCGGCCCGTACGTGGATGGACCTACCCAGGGTCTCGTCAACTTCTACACCGAGCTGGGATACAACGTGTGCAAGACGTCGCAGATGAACGAGCGGGCGAACGTGGCGTTTGGAAACTCTCCGATTGAGACCATTAAGCAACTGATTAGAGAGGCCGACCATCCTGATGCCGAATGCATCATTATTGCCTGCACGAACTGGCCGGCTGCATTGGTGCTCGACGAAATGGAGGCGGAGCTGGGCAAGCCTATTTTCGACTCAATCGCGGTGACATTGTGGAAAGCGCTGCAGATGGTCAAGATTGACGCGCCAATTTTTGGATATGGCATGCTGCTCCGCGACGAGCCGGTGCTGACCAAACTGAACTTGATCCTGGCCAAATTGCGCTCTGACGTCGACGGCTCGCGTACGACCCTTAGATTGGACTTGCCAGCCAAGAACTGTTATGTCGATACAGTGTGTGCCGAAGACATGGCTCCGGGAATCCCCGGCCTCAAGCTCAACTCGTCACTGAACCAGCGTGCGCTCAAGACGGTTCAGTGGATTGAGGAAACTCATCAGCTGCTTGTCCAGGACGACTGCGCCAACGCTCCGGTTAAACCTCCGGCGGCACTGATGGGTGTATACGGTGTCAAGGCCCAGATGCTCGGCGGCATTTTCACCGGCGACGAGTTGACAGCTTGGATCTCGATTCACTACGTGCCGAGTACGAGAGCATGGAAACAGGATGAAATCAAGCTGCTGAGTGACGCCGTGGCCGAGACTGAGAAGGTCCTTAAAGACGCCAAGTGGCTGTAATCGAACAGTTTTAATATTAATGTATACAATTAAAAGTCTATAAAATTTTTGTTTTACTTCTTGAGAAACTTTTTCACACCCCTGATAAGCACGTCATAGTCGTAGTAGTGAATCAAACCAGACACGGCCACCACACCAATCGGATAAGCCACGCCGTCGATAAAGATGGGGAATCCACCACCAAGACATGCGTAATCGGAAGGCGACACGGCGAACTTCTCAAACATGGTAGTACCCTTGAGCTCGAACGAGACCCCCATGTAGAGCGTCGAATGGCCCCACCGATTGACCGTCGCGCACTTGCGAGCGATCCATGTCTCGTTATCGGTCGCAGTGTTGTCCTGGGCCGCCATGAACAACGTGTGGCCGTTGACCATGACCGACACAATAATACCGCGAGCAGTCGGATCAGTCGCCCTCGGTGACTCGGCAAGGATGCACTTTCCCAGCTCCATTGCGTCCCCAGCTGTCATGGATTTGAATCTGTACTCGGCTTCGTCGTGAAGCATGGTCGCCAGTAGCCGTTCGCCGGCGGCCACTTTGGCGTGCTCGAACTCGGCGTACGTTTCGTATGCTGCGCAGTCTTCGACAATTGACATTCTGAGCTTGTTTAATTTTCTGTTTTGCCTAGCAGCCTATATACAGCGTCGAGAAACTGGAAATATACAAAGACGTGAAGTGCTGTTTTTCTCTTCCTCGGCCGCGCAAGCCGTAATCATTCCATATA
>JAKTSU010000078.1:0-59637 GCA_030580395.1 Myxozyma nipponensis
GGCTCTTGCAAAATAGCTCATCGTCATCACCGGCGGTCAGCATTTTATGTATATATGAGCTAGGGGGGCGACGGAAGTCAAGGCAGTGCCACGCAGACGTGGAATCTGGATTGCAAGCACTCAAGTGAATGGCAACTGGTGAAGACGATGAGCTCATCTTCATTGACGTTCATGGAGTCGTACCGACTGGCGGCGACGGCCCGGTCAAAGCTGGCCAAAGCTGCCAGGAGGGACGACCATGATCTCCGGGTGCTGGTGTCGCACGCCAATCTGCTGGACAGCCTGATGGCGCATCTGTCGATGACCGACGTGCCGCAGAATAATCACCAGCACCAGCATGATCTGCGACGCAACACGGCCCAGAACATTAACCTGCTGCTTCTTCCTGAAGACGACGACGACGAAGGCGAGTCAGGGTCGGACTCGGACTCAGACTCGGGCTCGGAAGTCTCGTCTGACGACGACGACGACGACGACGACGGGAAGCTGGAATACACTACGTCATCAGACTCGTTTGACATGTTGCACCAGATCAGGTCGCAATTACTATGCCGGCCGTCTGATGCCGCCGGCAATGTCGACGACGACACTTCAGCGACACCGGCGCGTAAGGTCCAGTTCATCCCCCTCTCAATCAACCACGAAAGCCAGCCCCGGCAGCTTTCCTTTGGGCGTGAGGATGACCACGATCAATACGACGACGAAGGAGATGAGTCGGATGACGATGACGAAGACCACGATTCGTTCTACCACCGGGCAAACCTGCACAAACTCCACGTCCATCAATCCGAGCTCGAGATTGACGACGTTGACGACGACAACGACGACGACAACAACGCACTGACAAGAGTATCGTCTCACTCGGAACGAGATTACGGCAGCATGCCTTCGCTGATCCCCACCACCTCGTCGTCTTCCGAAGACGACGATTTTGACGACTTTGACGACGACGACGACGACGATGACCGGTTCATCCCGTCATCGGCGGTCTATCTCGGGTCCATGCCGGAGCTCAAGTCGCTTGGCCATGCACATCCCTCGGGAATAGTACCGTCATTATGGGCGGCGTAACCCTGTCAGCAGATTCAATTAGACGAGTCTGTTTTTGTACATATTTTACCGGCGTTTGGGAGGAGGGTTTTGTTCCTGGGTTTTCTTTTTTTTTTTTTTTTGTTTACGTGCTCTACTAAGTAAAATTCATCCCTATTATTGAATCATACTGCAACTACGTAACTACGTTAACTACGTTAACGACCGTAACCACCGCAACCACCATGCAAGACAGTCCGTGGTTCACCGTTCGCGCGGATTATCAATCAACCGCATTATCGCGGATGACGAAGATCGCGATGACGTTTCGCGATGACGTTTCGCGATGACGTTTCGCGATCGTGGCCACGCTTATTCAACACGCTTCCGTTCCGACTCTCGCCGTCCATTACTGAACGCAAGAGCGACGGAGGAAGGGACGGAAGAAGCGAAGGCCGAGATGTCTTGAACGAATCGATTACTCACCCGCTGTCGTCATCTTTAAAATGAATAAAGATAAAATAAATAAAATAAAGAAAATAAATAAAATAACTACACAATCATGTACAATACTGACACAAGACAAAAAAAAAACAAAACTAGAGAATTCGAACAACACAACGAACGAAACATAAAAACAAGACTAAAAGCAGACATGAAACAAAAGTAGACCTATACAGTTTGTAACCCACTATTGTTAACCGTCGTCGCTACTCGCGATGCAGACACCTTGTCATCACCGCCGACGACGCCGGTGCCTGGCACTGGCACTGGCTCGTCGCCCACGGTAGTAGTGTCGCTGGCCTCGGTGCCGCCACTAAGACTACTCTCGTGACTCTCATTGCTATCGTTACTGCTGTTTTCCACGCTCGAAGACGGAGCGATCGTATAGGAAGAATCCGCCACCATCGTCGTGGCCGCCGCCTCCGCCTCCGCCTCGGCCTCTGCCGTGGTGGTCTCTTCAGCTACCGACGGAATAGTCGGACTGGCAGCACAAGTCGCAGCAGGTGAATCAGCAGTAGTGGAAGCAGGCGACTGCGCCCGGCCACCGCCGCCGCCGCCGCTGTCGTCCATCAATGAAATCCGAATCGCTTCCATCACCATCATTTCCTCCAAATCAACCACCCGCCGGGCCCGTCTCGAAAACGCTGCCAACGGGTTGCCTGACAACGGCGACGATCCATTACCGTTAGATCCACGACCAAGCAGTCTCCGGTGATGCCGACCGCCACTACTGTCGGCTGATCTGCTGGTGCCCCCATCGGAGCCACCACTGGCACCTGCACTGGCATCGGCATTGCTACTGCTTTCCCCAGTCAGGAACGCCGCCGTGTGCAGCGCAGTAGCCGCTGCTGAACGCCTGGCTGCCTGGGCATTAGTATTTGCCAGTTTAAGTGCCCAGTCAGGCCTGATCCTGTCGGTGGTGACGACCTCGGCTGACGACGACGGCAGCGTGGCCCTTCGCGTCCGTGGCGTCGACGCCTGGGACGACGCAATGCTTGCCAACGACACCGCCGAGGCTGTTGCAGAACTGTGCCGGGATAACGACGCTCGCAGCCCGCTCGAGGTCGCGGCACTGGTAGATAATCCCGTCCGAAACGGCGGCGGCGTGTAGGATACTCCGAAATCGCGCTCAGTGCAATATGGACACACCGCCGGTTCGGATGTGTACGCCAACTCCGCGCTTCCTCCTCCTCCTCCTCCATTGCTCCTGCTGATGTTAATTGGTTGTGTGGCGCTAGGCAAATCATCATCACCACCACCACCACCAGCTCCGTCAATAGCACTGGCTACCGCCACAGGGCTGTCGGGCGAAGGCGACGATGGTGGCGATGGAACGTGGGGATCTGGACGCTTGATCTGGACAAAACACTCGGAGCAAATCGGCTGGTCGCAACACCGAGTAGCGTTAAGATAAGGCGGATAGTATAAAAAACAGATGGGACACTCTGCTGAACCGCGGTACAATAAAATCTCAAGCGCGTGTTTGCGCTCGACCGACGACGACGTGGTGGTGTTTGTCCGCGATCTCGCGCGCACCTGCGGCACCAATTTCGACTCGCCGCCGCCGCCGGCGCCATCGGATTTGCCGGTGGTGGTGCTGCTGCTGCTACCAATGGTACTAGCACTCAGTGTAGCTTTGACGGAGGCGGTTTCGCTTTGCGATCGGGCCCGGGTCTGATCGGCCGGGTTCGCGGGCGGGATCGGCTGGCCTTTGATGGCTGCCAGGAGCTGAGCATCGGTCCAGTTTTCGTCGTAATCTTCCAGGCCTTTGAAAAACGGAGCCAGTCTGCGCTCAATCTAGAGTCTTAGTATGTAATGGCTTTGCCGGTACTTGGTTGCTGAAACGTACCATAAGTTGCCGGACGATTCGCGGCTTGTAGTCCTGCGGCCCGGAGTAGACGCCCTGCGGCACCAGATAGCCTCCGTCCACGGTTTCGTCGAGATGGAGGACGTGCTTGAGCGAGGCAATATTCCGCTCGCTGCGAGACGCCTTGCGGCCGTTTGCCGACGACGACGATGCGTTGCTGGCGACACTGGACGCTGCCGAGTGCCGTCGCTCGCCGCCGTCGACCGCGGCAACCGCGGTGCCGTCCTGCTCTCGGCCGACGGTGTTTCCCATGATGCTTTGGTATCCGTAGGCTTCAGTCACTTCAACTTCTTCGCTTCTTCACGGTCTCTTCACCGTCGTGACCATTCCCTTGCACCCTTGTTTTTTTTTCTTCTTTCTTTCTTTGCTGCTGTTCCTGAATGGTCCGCGGTTCGCTGCCGTAAGCTTTGCAAGGCTGAGAGAGAGAGAGTGCACACACAGCGCTGCGGTTCGTTTGCTGCCGAGAGTTCGTTGCCGGTTTTCTAAATTTCCCAAAGTGTGGGGGATTTCAGGTGGCGGGGCCGGGGCTAAAGGGTTTTTTATTTTTTTTTTTTGTTTGCGCCGGCCAATCGCGGTTAATGCTGGGCTGGCCTCGGATGTGACGGTCCCGAGACTCACCGGCTTCGGCTTCGGCTTCGGCTGCTGCGGGAAACATGCCGGTAGTTTACGTTACAGCAACAATATGTACTATATTAGTGTTACCGACAAATTCGAAAACGCCGTTGGTCACTTCCTGCGCCTGCTACTGCTACTACTTTGCCGCCTACTGCTTCCTGCTGGTCCTGCTCCAACGCCGCTGCTTACGCCGCTGCTTCCGCCGCCGCCGCTATCCCCGGTATCGGCGTCCCAATCCAAGTCTCCAAATATCTCCGCGAAAAATGAGTCGTTGCCGGGTGCCGTCAACAGGTTTCCTGTCCCCGTCACTCCGCCTGTAGCCATGTCGACCGGCAGCAACGTCTGCTCCTGATCCTGCTCCTGCTCCTGCTCCTGCTGCTGCTGCTGCTGCTGCTGCTGCTGCTGCCCCGGGACTTGCAGTTGCTGCTGGTGGTGGTACGTCGGATCAACCGGGAGGCCTGCCGCCGACGCCGGTCCTCCACCGCCGCCGCCGCCGCCATACGGCTGAGGCATGGTCTGCGCAGGCAGGTCCAGGAACCAGTTCGCACTGCCAAAGTCCAGGAACGAGTTCTCGCCCACCCGGTTGGTATCGATCACGACCTCGTCCTTGCTGTTCTCCAGCGCCCGCAACCATGCCTCGTCAAACTCGTACATGTACGGGTTCGGCTGCTGGTCAGCGGCTTCCAAATCGGCCAGATTTGACGGTAGTCCCAGTCCGCTGATGGTGGAAGCAGAAGAGGTGGTGGAGGTGGTGGTGGTAGTAGTAGTAGTGTCGGGTTGCAAATCCTGTTGCTGAAGCGGTGGTGGTGGAGGTAGCGGCGGCAGCATTGTCTCGTTTCCGGCCGATACCGGGTTCGGTGCTTGAATCGGGCTCGGCTGTACAATACTCGGAAGCGAGCGTCTTGCGCCGCCGCCGCCACCACCACCACCGCCACCGCTGCTGCTCGTAGTCGAGGAAGGCCCGTCCGAGCGAACTCCAGGGCTGGCCTCGGGCGCAGTATAATCTAGCGTGCCGTATCGCACCGTCGGCGATGGCGGCCGAGAGATGTCGGACGGCTTGCCGCCAAGGCTGGGATTCCGTTCCAGCTGAAGCTTGTGAAAATACCGCTCCTTGAGCGTGGTGCACCAGCTGCCGGCTATACTCCAGTACTCCCGCATCAGCACCAGGAACTTGAGGTTCACGGTCAAGTGTTTCTTGGCCATGGTCGAGATCGCAGGGTCGGTCGAGAACGCGTTGACGATATGCACCGTGGCTGAGTTGTAGGCGCCGAACCCGACAAACGCCGCCGGCAGCACGTCCTCGATCTGCAGCGTGTCGTTGAGGATGCCAGAGATGGCGCACGCCGCCGCCGTCAGCTTGTTGGCCGACCGCTCGATAAACGAGATCGGCGGCGCCTCGAACTTGGAGTTCGAGTGGTCGTAGGGATAGATGCATCGATGCAGCGCGCACAGGCACTGCTGGATGCAAACATGCACGTGCACAAACGTGCCGGCCTGTTGAGTCGCGTCCAGCGCGATCAGATTTTCCCGGGAATAAACCAAATGCGGCGGTAGCGACGAGTAGAAGCTGTCAATCTCCCGCTCCAGCCGGTGGAACTCGGAGTACTCCGTCCACGGCGCAAAGTTCTCCTTCTTGCGGTCCATGTTCACGTACGACGTGATGTGGCCCCACATGATCATCGACTTGATATGATAGCCTGGCAGATCAAGACCAACTCGAGGCAGATCAGGGTCGACCTCGGGATACTCGCCCGACAGCATCTCCGTCGCCACCGGTATCGAGTTCACAAACGCATGCTCACTCGACGGCAGCGCAATCTGACACTCGTCCTCGGTCAGCAGGAACGACCGCTTCGGGCCCGAGTGGGCAAGCCGGTCAAGCACCAGCACGCTCCACCACGTTTTCCGCCTGATCTCACGCTCGACCCATGTCAAACTCGGGTCTTCTGACTCCTTGTTTAACCCCAAAGTAGCTGCCATTCGCATTGACAGTCCGGAATAAATCGCCGCCCGGCCTCCGTTCAGGCCGCAGAAATCACTGAACCCCATGATCTGCAGAGCCTGGGTTGTCTCCACCGTCGGTTCATCAAATTCTTGGCTTAGCAACTTCCGCGCTTCCTGCAGGTATGGCTCGCCGGCTATGTACCGTGGTTGGGTCATGATCTGCGGGTGCTTCGAAAATCGTGCCGACACAGCACACACGACCAGCACAAGCAACGGATTGACCAGGCCTGCTCGCAGTCGCGGAATAAACGTAGGCTTGTGGAGAAATGCGTATGACTGATTGTTCAAGTATTTGAAATAAAGCTCGGTCAAGTGTTCAACGATCTCAAAATCTGGCATGTTGACATCTTGCAGAGCAGAACTGATTGCCCTATCGCGCGAGCTCGCCGGCGACAGTTCTTCGCCGGTGGTGTTGTTGGAGTTATTATTAACGCCACCGCTGCCGCCACCGGGAGAGTTGTTCCCCAGCGACTGGATCAGATCTGAGTCAACTTCCTCTCCCTTGTCCTGGGAATCGCCATACTTGTAGGTTCCATCTGCCAGGCGCTTGTACCGCAACTTGGCATTTCCGCCGTTAAGACTAGTCGATGGCATCGATCCGCTGGCGGCCAGAGTGTTTATCGGTGACGTAACCAGAACCGGCAACGTCGTAAGCCTGTGAGAGACGTGATAGGGCGATACGTTATCACCATCAGACATCGGTGGTTGAATATGCCGTTCCATCATTTCCAATCGCTAGTTGGAAATAATTAGCACATCATAGATTCAAACCTGATCAAACAGTGTGAACGCTTTGAAACTCACTTTGTTCAACATTTCATGGTAGCCGAACCGTGACCCCCGATTCTTGATTGCTGGGTATTGACACGGAACGTTTAACCGCAGACAGTTCCCACAAGCGGGACGATCGCCGGAACATTTGACCTAAACACACCATTAGCTCCATTCCCCAATAAATCTGCCACCAAAAAAACGTATCGCCCCATACCTTCTTCTTGCGGCAGCCAATGCAGGCAATAACAAGCTTTTTCCGGTCTTTGTCGCTTGAGCTCTGAGAGTGGTGAGCATGTGTGTTGTTGTTGTTGTTGTTGTTGTTGCTGCTATTGTGGACATGTGGGCCATTACTTCCACTGCCATTGCTACTGTGTGTATCATGGTGTTGAGGTTGACCGCTACGATGCAAGTGATCGCCGATAAGCCCCCCGGCATTCGACAGCCCTGCTGCGGATACACCAGCAGCACTGGCAGAAGCGCGAGGAGACGTGGTGGCCATTGAACGTGGGGGAATCTTGCACGGAGCCGCCACTTATATCTCGCGGGCAAGCTTACTCGGCCTTGACAAGGCCAGCACTAGCGTTTAACAACTGCCAGAGGTTCTGATGACTGGAGTTTCGCGACGCCGAAATTTGGCCCAGTGGTGGCAATCCCAGCCGGAAAGCTCTGCCGTCAGTGCCGTACAGCAACCAACGCAGCAGCCCTGTTGATTCTGCAGCAGCTCTGCGCTTGCTCTCGTGACCAGCAACCGTGAGTTCGCGGATCTGAGCTTTGTGGTGAAGGGAGGTGTAAATGGAGGGTGTAATTCGACAAAAACCACACACGGACCGTGACGAGCTGAAGCGGTTCGGCCTTGGCGATGGGGAACCTGGATTGTGCTGGGGCAGATAATACGGAAAAGAAGCACGGTTAAAGCCCCGTGCTTTGGACCCAGGTTTGCTTGGCCAGGGCCAATCGAGTTTAGTTCAATTAGTCAGCGCACCGTACTGTGGTGACTAATCATTTGACTTTGGGGAGCTTTTAAGGGGCTCGTAGTAGAAATACGTCGAAGTCCTGTCCTGTGCTTGGGAAATGATATCAAGACGCCGTCTCGAGACTGTCGACGATGACGCAAAGCTGAGCGGATCTCGTTTCGAAACTAGAAGCGCAAAGAGGCTATGTCTATCAACTGGGTTATGCTATCTCGTGATGCGGCAGAGGCATACGTGCCTCTGCCCAACGAGACTACTCTTTTCCGGGCACCTGTTCGGACGTCATTCAAACTCCGTCCGGTCGGCAATCCGTCCACGTCGTCTTCGGACGTGTACCCCGGGAACACTGGTGCACTTGCTGCAATCAAGCTAGACTCGACTCAGGGTCAGTTGATCCTGTCATCTCACAGACTGATATACTTGCCAGACACGTCGCCAGCAGGCATGAGCTTGGGAGGCCCAGCACCAGGCTTCCAGTCGTTCGCAGCACCGCTGCGCCAGGTCCATGATGCCCACGTAACCCAGCCGTGGTTCGGTCCGAACCAGTGGTCGTGCGTGGTCGTTCCGGTGCGGGACGGAGGGCTGCCTACAAGCGTGCCGTTTGAGGTCGTGCTCACGTTCAAGGATGGCGGTGCGTTCGAGTTTCACGAGAAATTCGAGCGGATCAGGGAGCGGATGCATGACGGCGTTACTCATTTAGACGAGTTGCCTACGTACGAGCCACAGTCACAACAAAGCGTGCCGTTTGAGTATAATGCTGCTCCGGCCAGTGTGCCGCCATCAAACCCGGAGGACGAGTTGCCACCGCCATATCAGCCAGTGGTGTGATCACCCACGCACAAATGGTTTCCTGTTCTTATTTTGTTATTATTATTATTTCAGTATCCGGTTGGTTTAAGGCGGTTGGATTTGCATTATAGGTATTGACGCTGAATATTACGGAGTTTGGAT
This sequence comes from Myxozyma nipponensis, assembly GCA_030580395.1. NCBI lineage: Eukaryota > Fungi > Ascomycota > Lipomycetes > Lipomycetales > Lipomycetaceae > Myxozyma > Myxozyma nipponensis. The sequence continues at coordinate 8,716 of JAKTSU010000078.1, forward strand.
TATATGTTAGACACGGCGTATAGAAAGTTAATGGCAATGACGGTGTAATCAGTTTTCCAAAATAATCAGTCGTACTGCCAAACACTTGGCAGCTTTTGATAATTTCGTAGAATCGTTTAGTATTTTTTTTCGTTTGGTGGCAGTTCAGGCCAGGTCAGGTTTTTTTCGACTTGCTCGACTTGGCTGGTGATGAAGTCGTGTAGGTTTGAGTCCGTTTAACCAAATCATCCATGGCCATAGAACCCCGACGCCTGAATTCGTTAAGATCGGATCGAAGCTCAACCAAATCACTTTTGATCTCTTGTTTGAGCTCTTCGAGGTCTTTACTGTTGATATCGCGGTTAGGTAATCCAAGCGAGGGACCGTTTTCGGCATTATCAACGTCCTCCTCTTCGTCCTCGAGCGCAGACTGGGCGGCCATAAGCGATTCCAAGCTCTTCGATGCCCGCGCCTTCTCAACCTCGAACCGGATCTGGTCCAGCTTGGACGCCGACGCGTTGCGCGCCGCCAATCTGGCTTCAATTTTCTTGATTACTGACTTGTTGTTGAATACCGCGACCATGGCAAACAGCACGATATGCGTAGAGAACCAGACCCTGGTCCAAGCCATGATCGACTCTTTGAACGTCAAGATCATGAACGGCTGGGTGGCATACCCAATTGCCAGCTGCGAGCCAAGGTACGAAACAAGGTCGAAGTACCGCTTGTGTGGACCGGGCGCCGATAGGTCTGGCGTCATAAAGAACGGCCGGATGTACCGCCGAGAGTATCTGCCGGAAGCCTGCATAAACGCACCCGTGACAAACGTGAGGTAGTATCCGGGAGAAATACCGTGCCAGAATGCCGACGTCAAAAACGTCACCAGCGTGCTGCGGAATCCTGGTTTCTTGCCCCGCGGAGTCACCCGCAAGTATACGTACGTCTTCAACCATTTGTTGGTGTTCATGTTCCAGTTTTCAAGCAGCGTGTATGTGTTCTGGGCGGTCTCAAACTTGTATGGATCAATATTCTTGACTCTGTCCCACTTGTTCTTGCCGTTGGCATTTTTCCCGTTATATGACAGTCCTGATAAAATGCACGATCCCTCTGCCAGCGACCACGCACCGTAGTACTTCAAGCGGTAAGTAAATCCAAGAGGCCACAGATAGAAAATCCGGAAGATGATGTTCTTCGACATGAACCAGTCTGAGAATAGAGACTCTGTCGTAAACCGGCTGCTCAGATACACCCAGAGACCGATCCACAGCACGCCCTCGACCGCCTTTTTGGTGGCGACCCGGCCGCTGCGAGGAATTTTGCGCTTGGGCTTTTTCTTGGAAGATGGATCAGCAGGAGCATCAAACATTGACAAGTCAAGCCATCGCCTGAATTCGGAGTAGTCGAATGACGGACCGATAAGCATCGATGGGAAGAAAAAAATGTACGTCATGAAGTCCAACAACGGCGGTATTTTCGCCAGCGCCCGGTCTTTCTGGATAGGCGACAGCACCGACTGAGGTTGGCTCCCATCATGCACATTCCAGCTAAACGCGTGCAGTTTCATGACCATCACCATTTGTGAACCGGTGATATCGACTGCACCGGCGCTGAGGGGGTTGAAGTATCTCGAAACATGGCTAAATCCCCATTTCTGTTAGCAATTGTTGCCATGTAGATGTCCGTCCAGCCTTTACGTACCTTACACACAGATGCCCCATAATAAAGAAAAAAACTATCCACGGCATGAACGGGCTGCGGACGTACTTGGCAATCGCATACGTTCCGAGTGACGATATCAACAGTGTTCGCAGACCATCAGCGAGGTCAAACACCCCCAGCAGATAAAACGTAGATACTCTTCAACAGTTAGAGAGCGCCAATGTACCCCCAGATACACACGAGCTGGACTCACAGTAAAATCATTATTTGTTTGTACAGAGGCTTGTCGTCCGGCAACCGCTTAAGAATGGCGCAAAGCGGGTAGGACATGAACAGCGTGCCCACAAGCTTGAGCGGATCTGCAGTCATGCCTAGTGGCGAAGCCACAAATGCAAACGCATTGTCGATTGCTTTTATCATCATGCAATTGCTCTCCTGCTCGTTCCGCTGCACCAGCAGTTGAGAGTCTCGAGCGGTCAGGAACTGGTTTAGCGTTGACGTAGTTTTTGTGGAGGAAAATCTGCCGCACGCTAAAGGCAGAGATCATCCCGACAGGCCTCTAGCCATAAACGGGCGAACTGTCGACAGACACAAAACGGAGGGGGGCAAGCTGGTTAGGAATTTATATATTTTATACAATGCACACTACTCAGGACCAGCATTTCGAAGATCTCGGGTGATAAATCTGTACAGTTTCGATGCTGCTTCTTTACCAATGCTGGCAGCAATCTCTGCCTCGGTCATGGAGCACAGGTGCTCCATGCTCTCGATATCGTAAATCAGGTTTTTATAGTTGATCGCAGTGACGCCAGGCATGGCCATTAGCATGTTCTTGGCAGCCTGGTTAAAAAAAGTCGATTCGCCTTCGGCACCGCCGGCACCGATCGCGGCAGCCACCTCGGCATCGGGTTCGGCTTGGTTTCGCTTCAATTCGAGAAATATCTGTGCTGTTTGGTACGGTCCTGAAGACCAGGCAATTTTGAGTTGCGGGAACGCAAGAACAAGCAGCACAAGCTTGGACTGTAGATCGTGGCTCGCAAACGGCTGTCCGCCACCCCCGGACGTCGACGTTGCAGTGGAAGCAGCGATCAGCGTAGGTTCAGCGAACGGCTCGAGCGAAAACGCTCGGCCAGCTTCAAATTCAATCAGAAGCACAATCGTCTTATAGTGCTGGGACATGACTTCGCACTGCGTGTACAGTCTTCCGCTACTGAACGATTGGATCAGGTCCGCCACGCTCTTACGCTCGACACAGATCTCCGGCGACAGCACGTAATCACCCACCGTAAGTGTCACCGACTTGAGCACAATCCCTGAACAATGCAAGATCTGGGGCAGCTTCGATTTAAGCTCGCGCATATCCATGATAGCTTGTGGCGGTGTCACTGCACTAGTAACCCGACCACCGCCGGCAATTCGAGTGTTCACACGGCGCAGGTAGCTGTCCTCGGGAGTGGCCAGTTTATCCAGTTCAGTCGATAGCTCGAGAGCCATGTTACCGCGTTCCCGAATAACTTTTGAAAACGAATCTTTTTCTTTGCGCACTGCTGATAGAAATCGCTGCTCTTCAAATGACCCGCCGTAGTACATAAAGTACACCTTCAAGTCTCGATCAGGGTAGGTAGCTCTGTAGACCTCTATTCGTCGAATGAATGCCGGATCAGGCTCATACATAATTATGTACCGAGGCATTAGTTCCTCCAGCATCTCGTCGTCCATATCGCCGTCGTAGGCGTGAAACACAACCACGTCGTCCATGTCTAGAATCTCATGTTGAAAGTCTTGATCAGCTCGGTAAGACGCCCCGGTTATTACAAGATCATTACCAGCCTGCTCGGATTTCACATAGCCCAAGTTATTCCGCTGCTCCTCATAGCCCTCATCGCCAATTGTTTGTTCTAGTTTTGTCACGTCACCGATATCATTGTCATCCAAATCGACCGCCAATCCCATTCCCGCACTTCTAGGCATTCCCGCCCCTGCAGCTGCGGATCCTCCACGTACCCTTCGCCGCTTGTTTGGTGGCTGTCCCCCGCCTCTACCTCCTTGCTGTCGCTGCTGCTGCTGTTGCTGACGTCGCTGTTGGGACTTGCTGAATCGAGACTTGTTGAGTTCATCCCTGATATTTGAGAAGTTGGACTTCCAGTCGATGTACTCCTTAAGCTTTCGGCGAAGGAACAAGTCCCTGACAGCATCAGGAGCCATGGCACTTTGTCTCCGGGAGGCTAGTACCCGTTTCAATTGTCGGCATGTAGAGAGCTCGCTACACATAACCAGAACAGGGTCTCCCATTTCATTACTTGCTATTGTATCCGATAAAGTAGAAGACTGTGACTGTGTGATCTCGTCCAAAATCTCCGCCAGTTGATCCCACTTTGGCTGTGGCTCTAGAACCGGCGTGATGTCATCCTGCTGTTGATTCTGGTTCCCGGTTTTGGGTTTACCCCTATACACACGCTGTCGTGCAGATGCAAATAGCACCTGTGCTTCGTCCAAAAACAACCAGGGCGACGCGGTCTGCTTGGTACTACCAGGCGAAGGCATATTATCCACCATGACGAGATCAAGTGCCTCCAGAAAGGAGACGCAGTCTGAATTGAGTAGCGAGTTGAGAATTTCTCGCAACGTACTGAGATCTTTTACAATCTGTCGAGATTTGTAGCTCAGTCGGTGCCAGACTGGATCTAGCTTGCGTCTGATCCGTCGATCAAAATGGACATTCAACGCGCTCTCGACTACCCATTCGTCGTCGTCAAACTCAAGGATCGCTGCGTTCGACTTCCGCAGCTCGCGCAAACAGGCTTCAATGCAAGCCAATGCGGCGGTTTGGATTTCCTTCATGAACGGCGTCAGCGACACGTCAATCTCAATCACATCTTTGCTTTGCCGGCGACGCTTGTTTTCGCCGGAACCGGCGGCGCCAATGTTTTCTAGCGATTCCGCCACCTGAACTTGGAACCGCGGCCATAACGACGGCTTGGACAGAAACAACGTCTTGAGAGTCGTAGCAAGAGGCGCAAACCCAACCGTCAGTGACTCTGGACTATCAGTAAATGCCTTGATAAATCCCGCTCTGTTCTTTTCTCGATATAGCTGGAGCACAAAGGATTCCAAACTCAATATAGCCACTCTTTCTGCGTGGAGTACCACAATGCCGGTTATCTTCTCCCGGACGATCACACCTGCTATTAGTACATTCAAAGAAGCGCGGTTAGAAAAGCCAGCCCCAAAATACCTGTTAGCATATCCCTGGCCATGATCTGTGATGTGACAGCAAATACACCGCCGTTGCTGTATAGCTGCTCTCGGCGTTCGGAGGTCATCGTTAGATCCGACGTCACGACATGTAGTACGTTCCGCTTATCGTCATCGGCGACACCGTTCAGCATCGAAAGCTCCACCATACCTTGGCCTATCCATTCAATGTCGTTCTCGTTCGCACCGATGACGAGCACCAGATTATTGCCTGCAGCGTTGTACGCGTGAATCAGGTTGGTGACGATCCGCGGCAGGCCAAGGCCGTGGCCCATGACTACCAAGGAATCTTCTTCCAGAAGATCATTTAAGATAGTCTGTTGATAACCAAGCGGGAGCGACAGATGAACCGTCAGCGGCTCTTCGTCGGCCATTAGTATCTGACCTGCAACATGCCAATCCGGGGATTTGTCGTGGTACGTCACACCGACGACGACCGGCAGCTGTCAAATCTTGGAGATGCGTTCGTGGTTGGGAGTTTTTCGAGACGCGTTCGATGACGACGATAAACCCCCTTAACTGCGAAACAGATCCAGTAGATTGCTGTTTGACGACTTGGTTTGTGTAGTCTAAGCGCGAGCAAAATGTTATAAGACCGTATGGCTTCACAATTCGAGCTGCCGCTGCGGGAGGGGGATCAGCTTGACGGTGCAGTCGAGTTCGCTAGTCGCGTTGACGCCAGAGATGAGTCGAGTATGCCGACAACACAAACGGCCGACGAAGCAAATACCAGTGATCTTACTAATTCAGACCTCCCGGATATTGAGACTGCACGGCGAGATGACGTGTCGACGTTGACAAGCAGTACGAGGAAGCGGAAACCTGCGGATCCGGGCCCTGGCTACATGCGGCCGTTCGTAATCCACGTAAGTCCAGACAGTGGCTAGCTGCGATGGATCAAGACTAACCCTGTTTCAGCCGTTTAAAGTTCGAGTGTCGTCAACGGATTTGAACATTGTGCCCGTCAAAGCGGTTCCTCGAAAACTTGTTCCTGTTCAGATTCTTACCGGGTCTTTACCAAACACTGCTGCTCCCAATGCGACGACGACGACGACGACGACGACGACAACCCCAGGTCGGCGTAAATTACCAGTCCGGAGATTGTCTACGCAGTTGCACGCCAGTAGAATGTTCAGTGCTCGGATTCCTGACCTGGGCTATGATAAAGTGTTGTTTGTCAAGGTGGAGGAAGAGAAAATGCTCGCGGTTGTCGAACAAGTGGGCGAGAACTTGTTTGCGCTTTCTCCGTTACCGGACTACGTCAAAGTAAAACACGTTCGAGCGACGCTGAAGCGGCCTGCGGGTGGTGTGATCAATACGTGTCAATCCAAGCGGCAAAAACTCGACGACCGCGAGGATGATGATGATGTTGATGATGGACACATAACGCCTACTGCCGACTTGGATCTAATTAAGCGTGATTTTGGCGGGTTTTGGAAAGCCATGGCTGTGAAGAGCTCGCTAACTGAAGTGAGTTCTGAAAAACCAAGGATTAAACTAAACATGTTACCCCCGCAGGATGTGCCAGAGGGTACTAGTGGTACGCAGGAAACGAAAGAAAAGAAATCATCGACTGTGGATGATACCAACATAACCGAATCGTTAAGCGGCGGTCCGGCGATACCGCCTGCGCCGAAGGATACTTCAGTATCAGAACTGGGCAAACACATGCAAGCGCTGTACTTTGAGGCACTGTACGTCTCCAAGTCACCGCTATCATTCTTTGCCAAATTGACGCTGGCCAGGTTCCGGGTCGCCTGTGGAGACGAAGCAAGCAAGATCAAGGACGTGCTGACAAAGATGATGCTGTCGGTCGGCGAAACCGATTACAAGTACAAGACGGCCGTGCCGGAAATTTTGGGCGAACTCGAAGACCAGTTCGGAGTGGAAGAGGCGGATAGTCTGTTGCTGTCAGCTACGAACGGCGTATCTGTACCGACCAGCATTTACCAGTCGACTATGGGCTTGTCGGCACTGGAGCATGAAAAGCAGTACATTACTAAATGGTGGAGCTTAGACGAAGAAGTACGGATACGTAAAACCCGAGCAGCAAAGATTAATGAAATCAAAAAACGAGAGTGAGTGGATTTTTTTATTTTACTTATGAACCTTTCTAATTGATGCTAGAACCAAACTGCAGATAATTCTGGCGCTCGAAATCATGGCTCAAACCAAAGCAATTGAAGAAGCAAATGCTACTGACACCGTTGACGACAAGAGCGCCAAACCACGCCGACGAAAGAAGAAGCAGTCGCAATTGCTTGGTGCAACAAACTTTGAGATTCTGCTGGATGTCCTGGTCGACCGGCTCTACATCTGGCAAGCTCTGGCTGCCACTACTGCGTCCCTTCATGGCGAAATTTCGTCGCCAATGCAATCAACACCGGGTAAAGAGAACGAAGACCATGTACGAGAGTTCTGTCTGGAGGTAATAGTGCCGTTTTATGGATCCAGATTGCCTCAACAGACGGACGAACTGCTCGTCAAATGTGGCGCTAAACCACGCTCGAAACCCAGTACAAAACACAAACCACGGCAGCCGTCGTCGAAAAAGTCCGTCAAAGCCAATACGCCGTCACCGCTACGGCAGTCATCGATGTCATCTCATGATAATCTGCCATCGTCTCCATTACAGTCGCGATCGCAACTACCTGCGTCGCTACCGACAGCACCTCCGCCACGGCGATTGAAGTACGCTACGATAGCAACCAAGCTTGTTCGCAAGTCGTCAATGTCCTCTGGCGCAAATGGAAAGGCCCTCGAACGGCGGCAGGTAGAAATGCCCAGTACGATCGTCAACAGTCGACATAAGTAGCTATAGCTTTCAGTAGATTGAATTATTATATTACACTATAGTAGACTCTCGTCTTCACCGTCTTCATCATCATCATCATCACCTGATCCGGCAGCGTCAATGTCTTTACCTAAGGCATGCCGTCGTGGGGATTTCGGCTCCTCACCGTCCAATTCTTCGTCGATTGTACCAGACGCACTTACGAAGCCATCGTCTTCCCCGTAATCATCATCTGACCCCTCCCCCTCCCCCTCCCCCTCCTCGTCGTCTTCGTCTTCTTGCTCCTCGTCTTCGGTAGCAGCATCGAGATCAGCAATAATGTCGTCTTCAGTGGCTTCTACATCCGTCTCGTCACCAGTTGTAACTTTTGACACCACATTGACAGTGCCGTTGGATGCTCTGGCACGCTTAAGTGACGGCTCGTGTTCGGCATGATTGGTGCTTTCACTGGCTGATTCTGTATCTGGGGAGTCTGCTTGAACTGGCGTCGGTGATACGATTTGGGTGGAGGTACCGTCTTCGGCACTGATTTCGTCCGGAACCAGTTTCGGTGATGCAGCTATTGTAGATGACTGCGTCGCGGGCCGAGACTGTGTGCGTTTCAGCTGTAGACCTTCAACATATTCTAATTGTTAAATTTCATATTTCTTTCTGACTATTGCTTGTTCCAGGAGCAAGAAAGCCACTTACTGTCAACTTCATCTTTCAGTCGGGGGAGAAAGAACGACAGATCAAGTATTTCTAACGCTTTATATACATCAATTGGCGACACAGTTTTGCGACCCTGAGCCGTAGTTTCTTCATTTGCCCTATTTATTTGTAAACATGACCTTAAAAAAGACTGCCTGTAGGACCACTTACGTCGACGTGAGATAGTTGATGAACACGGTCGCGCCCTTCGCCAGCGCTGTCATCGCATCACGCTGTATTTGTGTGTTTAGCGGTAAAGCACTCTTCGCCAGACGTCCAACTGTTGCTTTCGGTAGCAGATATTCCTATGCAAAGCGCATTAGCCTGTCAGAATTCCCGAGGGGGCGTCATGGTTTCCAACTAGGAGGTGCACGTACATCGATTCCACCGCCCATGTCTTCGTCGGCGCCTTGGTGCCCTCCATTCTCATCTTGTTCGACCTTTGCAACTTTCTTTGAGCCTTTAGGTGGCATTTCTGGACGAACTATCGAATCGGATCCAGTGATTCTGGAGCATTATCTCTCCAACTCGTCCTCATCTATGAGTATCGCCTTGATTTATGAGCCGCCAGCTGCGCTTTTTCCCACACGCGACGCGACTTTCAGGTGCGTCACGTGTATCGTCCGCATCGCGTCTATCAACAATGGGCACGCGAAGGGGAATCCGATATGATCGAAAATAATGGATATAGCTACAAAATTCGAATCTTAAGTTACAATTAGTATACGAAGTTGCCCATGTTGATTAATAAAAGACAGATGTGTGTAGCATAACTAAACGCGAGCAACAGGCGGCACTGGCCAAGACTCAGTTCAGCGATACACGTTGGAAGATCCCCATTGGCGGAGGATTGGATGTCCTACTGTCCATGGTGATCAAAACGGAGTGACTCTACGCCTGGTAGTCGCTAATCTTGCATCAATCGTATCCAAACCTGACAAACGCTGCCAAAGATATCTGAAGTAACGAGCGATTGTAGTAAGGGTCGCGATGTTCTTCGATTCGACGAAAGACACAGCCAGTATGGACAATCCTGAAATATTGTTGATCTGTTCAAGCAGTCGATGGAAAATCCTGAAAAGGTATCATTATGCTCAAGCCGTCGTTGAACAATCCTAAATATCATTCATTCTGTTCAAGCCAATCGCCGAACTTGTTCAACCGTTCTTCCTCCACATCTTCGTCGTCGTTGCCTTGTGAAATCTTGCTGGCTATGTCAACAGTTTTATTGGATTTGCGGTATCCGGTACCATCATACAAGGACGCTTCTAGTTGTTGACCATTGAAAAATCGGCCGTCCATTCTCTAATTGTTAGTTTGCCTCGGATGTATATACATAGCAGTATGTCCACCCACCTTGACACACATAAGAGCGTCGTCTGGTGATTTGAATCGAACCGTTATCACCCCATCAGGCTCTTGGTCGTACAATGTGACGTTGGTGATGGGACCAATATCTTCACACCCTTCACGGATGTCCTCTTTGATGTCAAGCGATGCCGCCACGTCTTCTTCTAATTCCTTGAGGGTGAACACATGTTTCAGCACGACAGTCTTGTCCCATTTCTTGTTACGGCCAGTTTTCTGTTGTTCGTCATCATCATCATCCCAATCGGCCAGCTTGCTGTTCAGCTTCTGAACGGTTTTGAGGATCTGCTTGCGGTCGCGAGCGGTCCGGTCCACCATCGGTTTAACTTCCTTCTCGACTTTGTATTCCTGGCTCGCCGGTTGCACGGTGATAGTACCACGTTCGGCAGCACCAGGCATGCCTATTCGTAGGTCAGTGTCATCTAGCATGCTGACTGCCAGCTGGACACTCTCGGACCGGAAAAACACTACCAACGCGTCGCCCTTGGGTTCACCGGTGACGTCGTCGGTGTAGATCTTGATGCGTTTGCGACCAGTAGACACGTCCTCGGCAATGATGCCGTATCGCGACACAGCGGCATCTAGCTCTTCAAACGTGACGTCTCGTGGGAGATTTGTGATGTAGATTGCGGTGTTTTTCTTCGCATGCGATCCATTCGTGGATGATGGAGCGGGATCATCAGACTTGCCGCGTTTAGTGGGCTCTGTACTAGCCGGCGCCGGAATCTATATGTATTAACAGCCGTGATGCACACATACAATTATCAATCGAACATACCTTTCGTTTATGCGACATAATGTGATCGTATTCTGATGCATCTTATGTATTTCTTGCCGTCAACTGCTCGGTAAGTTTCGAGGGGTTCGAAATTTCTCGATTCGTCCCAACCGGGGGGGGGCTCATGCCATGGATAAACACAATCTCCCCGGAGGTTTAGATGATCATAGGTTACCAGCAGACTGGAACACCACTCAGCGACAGATCGAGTGCGATACCAACCTCGACAGCCATGGGAAACTGTTTCTCATCGTCAAATGCTGACGAATCACGAAGACCGGTAGCGGCTGGGTCGTCGCAAAGGGCATCGCGAGGTTCCGGCAAGGGACGCGTACTCGGAAGTGCATCAGCGGCATCTGGGACAGCATCTTCGACAGCAGCAGCGGCGGGAGCAGCTTCAAAGAAGAGTAGCGTACGACCAGGAGGATACGATGGACAAGGGAAAACGCTGGGCGGGCCGTCGGCAGAGCCAGTGGCTGAGGATCCGCGACTTGCGGCAGCCCGAGCGGCGGAGGTAAGAATGCATCGTAGTAATCGACGTCTAATATCCGTGTGTTTGTTGAGGATGATACTAATGGGAAAGGAGCGACAAAACAAGAACAGAACCAAAGGTGGCAGTGGCAAGCTGAGTGCACAATTGGAAGAGGAACGGAGAAAGGGCAGGAAGAAGCTATTAGAGGAGGGTGCCAAACAGAACCAGGCTCCGGAGCCTTTGGTTTATGATTAGGGGGCTCAAACTCGATATTTGTAATTAACCTGATTAACCATGTGCCAACATTAAAGCTGACAGACAGTCAAGACATCGTAGCGGCCCATCCCCAAAACCAATTATTAAGCAGTCGCGGATAATTACTAAGCCAGTGGGCGATGATTGCTAAGCCAGCAAGTCTGAAGGTTGATTGCTAAGCCGGTGGGCGATGATTGCTAAGCCAGCAGGTCCGAAGGTTGATTGCTAAGCCGGTCAGGCGATGATTGCTAAGCCAGCAGGTCCGAAGGTTGATTGCTAAGCCGGTCAGGCGATGATTGCTAAGCCAGCAGGTCCGAAGGTTGATTGCTAAGCCGGTCAGGCGATGATTGCTAAGCCGGTGGGGAGATGATTGCTAAGCCGGTGGGGAGATGATTGCTAAGCCGGTGGGGGGACGAACGCAGCGCAAAGTAGACTCAACCCAGAGCGCAGGTTTGAGCAGCTTATTATGCCTGCTCTATTGAGCCTAAAACCAAACTAATATGACAATTGCTTTTTCAAATACACCTTTATGCAGCAAAAAAAAAAAAAAAAAAAACCAACCGTTTGCGTTTAGTGGACCCTACTCTTATGACAATTGCCACTCTTATGTTAATTGCCACGTAAAAAAAAAAATTAAAACCATTTGGCAGCAGCAGCAGCACCACCACCAAAAAAAGCAAAACAAATAAAAAAAATTCAATTAAGCCGATTTTTGGCGCGCCAAAACAGCATCAAACTACTCAATTGGGTAAGACCGTGGCCAATTCGAGACCAACGCCTTCCTGTTTCCACCGGGCGTTCGACAGACGCCATCAAATTTGTGTTTTGTTATTGTTGTTGATGTTAATGTTGCTGTAGTCGTCGTTGGTTCGGTTCACTGTTGCCATCTAGTCGATTAGCGAACAGGGGGGGGGGGGCCGAGCCATGGCCATGAACAGGCCATTAACAGGGAACAGGGCCATTAACAAGGCCATTAACTGGGCCCAGCCAGTCCAACAAACAAATTGGTTTCGCTGATTTAAGATTGCGTTGTCTGATCAGCGACACAATGTTGGGCTAATAAAACCTGCATGCGGGCTTTATTTGTCTGTAAATAGGAGCAGTTTACTCGGTCAATCACACCGTCAACACACACGTGGCAATAAATGGTAATCTCTATGATGCTACTTGCCAGTCCCTTTCCTGCAGGTGTGCCGCGGCCATCAATCGACAATCAATCACACACCCTCATCCTGTTGGTAGCATGGGGAGCAGCAGCGGATGATGGCCCACCCTGAGTGGGTTCAAGATGGTTTAGTTTAAATTGAAGACATCAGCGTGGACAGGCATATCTGACCTGGACTACTTGTTAATGGCCAGACACACACACGGTGTGCTGTGTTTTCTTCCATCACATATCATCACCATGATGGTCTCCTCCTCCTCCATGCAGTGACAGTCCAAACCACAACAGTACTCTCACTACGGCCAGATCCACTATGGTCGCCTGCTACAAACCCCTTCCCTCCCCTGGTCAACCCCACCCTAACTTTGCTAAATTGCCACGCCCGCCGGCCCGCCCCCCCCCCGACCGACAGCTGGCGCTAGTCCCGATCGGGTATTGAGTTTACAGAACCCAGGGCAAGGATTTTTTTTTTTTTTTTGATTTGTTTACATTAGCTACGAGCCCCTCGCGGTTCCTAAAAACCTTGGCGCACACCAATTTGCGTGCCCTTGCCCTGCTTGGCCGTCTCTCTCTCTCTGTCTGTCTGTCTCGCCCGCGGTCCTGGTCCTGCGCTGCGAACCCGTCCGATCTCGAGTTCGAGCTGCGGACACCTCCCCCCAGGCCTTTCTCTCTTTCTAGAGCTTTTTTCTTTTTTTCTTCTCTTTCGTTTGCTTGTTCAGATCTCAGTCATTCCTTGTTACGGATACCAGTTCCAGAGTCAACCATCGTCACTCCTTTCGATCGATTCTGCGCATCCTCGTGTTGTCCCTGCCAGAGAGTTCCTCGTGTGTGTCTAATTCACTCCTTTTCAGATCCAGTCCACACGTCTCTCAGCTTCCGCTCAAACATTTGTCTTCCAGCGCTCACTCTCGTTCACGATTCACGGTCAGAACTAGCCACAACCAAGCATAAAGTTTCGGCACCCTTCACGTGTGTTTTTTAATTTTGGTCACCGCCAATGTTCTCCAGATCTTCGTTCGCGCTGCTCGCCCTCGTGGTGCTCGCAGTTGTTTTGCAGCTTGCTTCCGCTCAGCCTGTTAATGGTATGACCTTTTCCTTTTTTTATGCGACTGCTACGACGGTTGTCTCTTTTTTTGTTTTTTTTTTGTATGATGTAACTTACATTCTGTGTAGCCAAGCGTCACGCCCACAACGTTCACAAGCGTGAGGCCGTGGCTGACCCCGATGTGGTCTACGTGACCGTCATGGCCACTGTCACTGCCCACGTTAACGCTGACGGCTCCCCTGTCTCCACTGCCGTCGCCGAATCGACGTCGGCCGTGGTTGTTGCCGCCGCTGCTGTCGCCGAGTCGTCGTCTGCGCCGGTCGCTGCAGTTGCGGTTGTCGTGCCTTCGTCGTCAAGCTCGGCTGCTGCCGCCACCTACGTCGCACCCACCACCTCAGCTACGCCCTCATCTACCCTGGTCAAGTCCACCACCACTTCTTCCTCGGCTGCTGCCGCTTCGTCTTCGTCGTCGTCGTCGTCGTCGTCGTCTGGCGACTTCTCTGGCGCCCTCGGTGTGGTCTACTCGCCTTACAACGCCGACGGTTCCTGCAAGTCTACTTCCGAGGTTGCTGCCGATGTTGCCGAGTTCTCGTCCTACTCGGTCATTCGCTTGTACGGTGTTGACTGCAACCAGGTTGCCAATGTCTACGCGGCTCTCGGCTCTGGCCAGAAACTCTTCCTTGGCGTTTACGACGTGTCTGCTCTCGAGTCCGCCATCTCTACCATCGCTGCTTCCGCGTCGTCTTACGGCTGGGACACTGTCCACACCGTCGGTATCGGCAACGAGCTCGTCAACTCTGGTCAAAAGACCGCCGACGAGATGGTCTCGCTTGTCAACCAGGGCCGCACTCTGCTCCGTGCTGCTGGCTACACCGGCCCCGTTGTCATCGTCGACACGTTTGTTGCCGTCATTGCCAACCCGTCCATCTGTGCCGCGTCTGACTACGCAGCTGTCAACTGCCACCCGTTCTTTGACGGCACTATTGTCGCCGGTGACTCTGGTCCATTCGTCGAGACTCAGATTGGCCGTGTTTCGGCTGTCTGCCCTGGACAGGACGTTGTCATCACCGAGTCCGGCTGGCCCAAGCAGGGCTCCAACAACGGCGTTGCCGTTCCCTCGCTCGCCAACCAGAAGTCGGCTCTGTCGTCTTTGGTTTCTTCGGTTGCCAGTCAGTTGATCGAGTTCACTGCTTTCAACGATTACTGGAAGGCTGACGGTGAATTTGGTGTTGAGAAGTACTGGGGTGTCCTTGACTCATAAATCAGTCGCTAGATATATACCCTCCCTGGTTAACTTTTCTCCAACCACCCTTTTCACGTCTGTTTCATTCTTGTAACTATATGATCTGAACTTGTGTTTTTCTTTTTCTTTTCATTTTATTTTTATTTTTGTTTTTATCGTTTATGCTACGGTTTGATGTTATGGGATGGTCTCGATGCTCACACGATCGGTTGGAACACGCAACAAAAAAAGGATCAAGGCACATATTCCAGTACGGCTTGCACCATATCCTGCTGTACTCGGATAGCACAAGTATATGGGCCAGCAATTGCAAGCTATTATTATTGACGCGTCTACGCTATATGTTCAACGACTGAGAATCGTGTGGATCATATCTTCTCTTCTACCGGTTTATCTTCTTCTATTCTTGCTAAAAGAGTTCAGTTACTTGGACGCTTATATTTTGTTTATTTTATTTTTATCTCAGTTTCTTACAAAATCGTTTGGCCCATATACATGCCCCCTGCAATGCTGGTTTGTGTCAACTCGGGGTTAGAATTTCTCCAACATGTCAATCATCACATGTTACTCTCCCTCTGTCGTGCCTGGGTTGATCGTCAAAACAAAACGCAGACGTTTTTGTTTGTGGGTTTTTTTTTCCCACCTTATCACCACCGATTGAGTAAATTGTAAACACTGCGAAGGTTAACGGCGCGAAGTCTAGGGTTCAGGGTGAGCTTTTTTACACGTGACCGGCCACGGGAAATCAGCCAGAATTCAGGGGCAGGCCAAAGTCGCGACGATTCATTCTCTCAGCGATTATGAATGACACATCGCGAACAAACCAAGTGGGAGGAGAGAGCGCCGGGGAGGAGTTGGCTTCAGTTGATGCGATTGAATCATTTTCCAGGTGGAACGAAGTAAGACAGATGACGCGGTAATGGCTCAGCGAAACAGTTTGGACGTGCTTTCGGCAGGAAGCCTGTCGGTGCGATTGCCTGACGTATCGTTGGCGACGGGAGCTCTGGCGGCGGCGGCCGCCCACGGTAAAGCCCGCGGCGGCGATCACCTCGAGCTGTCGCGATTGCCAGGCCGGCCTCAGATCTTCTACGACGAGACCATCGTGGTGTACATTGCGTTGAATCTACGCGACGATGATGTTATTGCTGGCGGCGACGGCGGCGGCCGCATGTCGAGCGTGCAGTGTTACTCTTATCTGTCGCGGCTGGTGCTCGCGGTCGACATGGCTGCTGTCAACTTTGCCAGCGCGAGGTATTCGTCGCTGGGGATGCCGCAGTCCAGTGGCAGCAAGGCACCTGACGGAGGTGAGCCGGCGGCGTCGTATCCTATATACAGCACGGTTGCCGACCGCACTAAGCTTGTGTACGTGCATCGATCTGGCGACGGCGATGACCGCGAGGACAAGTCTTGGACAGCGATATGGAGAATCGAAGCCACCGTCGGCCACCCCAAGGCAAGACTAGTTAATCCACGAATATCGATCTCGGTGAAAACAAGCTTGACTGCCAAAGGCAACAGCAGTATTTCCATATGGGCCGATGACGACGATGACAACATGGCAGCACTGTTACCAGCTGGGAATGAACTCAAACCGAAAACTTCCAGCACCGGCACCGCTGCGGACGGTAATGGCGAAGTAGAATATCTTGAGCCGAACGTGCCGCTTAATGCGCTGAATGTACTAGATGGCCTTGCTCACGATTCGCGATTTTCACGCGAACCACCGTCACTGTCTGCTACCAAGGTTGTTGTCGCCACCCCGAGATCGTCTAGTGGTGACCACCAAATGCAGCAGCATCAGCAGCAGGATGTAGTGCCAGCATACGTCCGGCTACCCCGGCTATCCGACACTTGCTATACGCCGGTATTCCCGGCTTTGAATATGCGCCTCAAGTGCGCCCGACTACCGGCGCGGTCATTGCTGACGGAAGATGCCATGGTGGTCCTCGCCAGTCTTGACGTCGACATCACCGCGTTTGTCGGTACCGATGTTTTGATCCGCTCGATCGAGCTTACGGTTGTCGCAGGCAAGTCTTCGCCGATTCCTTCCGATGACGAGAACGCCACGCAGAGATTCCCTGTTCGATGCCGCGCAAAGGACGGCGTGTCGGTGATTTTCAAGCTCATGCCATTGGCATTGCCAGACCAGCAGCATGCTGGTGCTGGTGCTGCTGCTGCTGCTGCCGGCGTTCGCACGTCTACGGCGTCTATAGGTTCGGCTATGGTTTCGGGAAAAGCTACCGTCAGGTCCATATCGGCACGGATCGAATGTGTACCGCTGCTTCATCCTGAGAACATGCGATCTCCCGACGGTACTGGAGCTGGGCCAGAGATTGTCGCCATATGGAACACCACGCTTGACTTTGCCACCGCGACAACTTCAGTTGCTTCGGCAGTAACCGCTCCACTAGCCGCCGCCGCTACGTCACAACAACATCAAGGCTCCCTAGCAGCGCCAGCGCTCTACCGATCGATCTCAGGCCAAAGCTCGTCAGCATGGCATGTGATGCAACATCGTTCATCGTCTACCCCGGGACCGCTGGACTCTCCACTGCTGGGAACTGCCAAACCCCAATGGGGCTTGCCGGCAGCCAACGGCATCATGCCATCGCACGGTCAGACAATCCCCACTGCTGCTGCTGCTGCTGCTGCTGCTGCCATGCGGGAGATCGTACACGAGGGACTCAGTCTTACGTTCTCGGGACCTACCCAGGTCAGAGCCGGCGAAGTGTTTTCATGGCGGGTGTATGTGTGGAATCAATCGCGGACATCCAAACGCGTCTCATTACAAGTGCAGCCCAAGAAGTGGAAAAAACCCAGCACCAACAACTCGTCGCAACCGCCGGCGTTGACAGATTCCACTGCATCTTTTTTGAATGGCGGTGGCGTGATGGACGACAACGAAATCTACGCCGTTCACAAACAAGGCGCGATCGAAGCCGACGAACTCATCGCGCTCAGCAATGATATTCGAATCGGACCGCTCGCGCCCGGTGCTACCCATGAAACAGAACTTCGGCTAGTGGCGTTGGGTGTCGGGGTTCTCAGTCTTGATGGAGTACGGGTGCTTGATCTCGCCAAAGGAGAAGGCTTTGATTGTACCGATCTAATGCAGGTCGTATGCCGTCCGTAATTGCCATAAAATATATGTACAGAAACCTACGACTGCTCCCAAGGAAATAATACCCCACCAAACCCAAAATGCTGCACGACCGGAAACTTGGCCAACACCTCGGCATTATACATTTTAATCAGTCCCAGATGAACCTTATGCCAACTAGGCACGCCGGAGATGTCGTACAAAATCGGCGAGTGCTCAAAAAACGGGCCCCGTTTGACGGCATAGATAAACGCAATTGCCGAGAAATACAAGCTCGTGGCCTTGAAATCGTCCACGATCTCGCGGTTGGTGACGGCACTAGGCCGAGGCATTCCGTACGTACTTATGTCCCGTCGTTTGTTGCGCTTTGCCGACGCCGCTGGATCCCCTGGCGGCGTCGCCATGGACGCCGGATTCTCATGTTTTTCTTCCGAGCCGCGTAACTGAGCAGCGCCGATGATGTACACAATGTGGAAATGATCATCGAGACCCCATACGCCGTGACTGCCGGCGGGCTCGAGATTGTATATCTTGACGATCTTCCGGATTAATTCGTAGTACGCATTGAACACGACCAGAATCTCTGGACCGGTCAGCGTTTCCGTAAACACACCAAGAAAAAACAGGCCGCCAAAAAACGCCAGGAAACAGAGCTCGTGACCGGTGCCGAAGTCCATGCGTTGAAATGACCCAACACTGCCGATCATGTAGCCCGCAACTTCATCGACCGCATCCGCGTCTGCCGTTATACCAACGTGGGCCAAAAGTTGCTCCACGTAGGATATCACCACCTCCTTTTCTGCCCGGGCGAACCATACTCTGTACGCTGGATTGCCGAATCGTTTAGGTCCAGTCTGCGCCGGCACGTCGTCAATCAGCCGATTAAGGTGGGCCAGCATCTCCACCACGATTGATATGCCACTGCCATCGGCGCTGGTTATCGGTAAAGACGGCAAGTCGACATCAGCAACCGCAGATGAGATAAACGACAGCAAGAACTGGATTCGAGCGTAGGCCCGGGTATTGACAAACTTGGCCAGATCGGATGTCGAGTGGATTCTCTGCTGTAGCGGCTTGAATTTCGGTAGCCGGTCGTCTTCATAGTCGAACACCTGTCGACATGCACTTGGTATCTTCACCATTGCGGACTTTTCCCCGTAAAGTTGCGATGTCCGGTTGTAATACTCAAATCGATGACACCTTGTCGAGATAAATGTATATAGCCTAAGCTACGAAGCCCTGTTGTATTTCCTAAAACGCGTTCACAACGCGTTCGGCCAAAACGATCCTCAACCGGTGAATCGTGTGCTTTGCAGTTGTTCCGGGCGATAAATGACAGAGAGTCATGGAATCACGATCAGATCAGCAACAGAAGCTGAGTCGGTTCTTTGGCGTCAGGAAAGAGAATCGACAAGACAAGCCGGCGTACGCTACTAACCATCCCGGCGGAAACCAGGACCGATTTTCAACGCGATCAGCGCAGCAACCGAGGGACACCTCTGGTCCTCCACTCCGGGATCATAACGGGACAACTAGTCGAGCGTCTCTTGCGTTAAATACGGCTCGAAATTTGAAGCGCTTTGAGAACGGCAATGACGACGGTACTCCGTTGACAAAGAAGACTAAAGTTGATCATGATGACGGCGAGCACAACGACGCAGCAGCAGCAGCAGCAGTCGACCAGGCAGCTCTGTTCCGAGCCAAACTCGGGCGCACTATAGGCTCAATTGATCAGGCGAGGCAAAACGCTATACAAGCAGGTCACCAAGACGACAACGACCCGGAAGATGACAGTGATGAAGACGAGTTACCGACGACAGTATCGAGCAGTAAAAAGGGATCCGGACAGCGCAAGCTGACCCCGATGTATGACCAATACATTGCCATCAAAGAAAAGCACATGGATACAGTGATTGCAATGGAGGTTGGCTATAAATACTATTTCTACGGCGAGGACGCGCTGATTGCTTCCAAGGTGACCGGCTACGTGTGCATACCTGGGTGCATGACAATCAGCCAGGTACGAGATCCGTCGTCGCGTTGGAAAAGGTTTGCATCTGTTGTATGTCCCGCCGAGCGGATTCAGTTGCAGGCCAAGCGAATCATGGATCATGGCTATAAAGTCGGTATCATTGAACAAACCGAGACCCCGGCTCTGAAAAAAGCTGGCAAAAACAAGTCTGGCCCGTTTCAGCGCGAACTGACGCAGCTGTACACGCGTGGAACATATATCGATTCGCTTGAGAGCTCCGATGAGAGCAGCGAGAGGTACATTTTTTGTGTATGTGAGACGCCGTCCGAGTCCGGCGTGACGACTACTGCTGGCATGGTTGCCATCGCGCCTTCGACTGGACATGTGCTCTACGATGAGTTTACTGACGGGTTCATGCGCACCGAGCTTGAGACTCGACTGCTGCATATCCGACCGGTTGAAATCGTCGTCGTTGGCGAGCTTTCCCGAGCTTCCGAGAAACTGGTTAAGCTGGTTGCTTCCAGTCGTGACGGAGCCGCGGTCTTGTGTGACAAAGTTGGTTTGCTGTCGGCATCCGAAGCCAGAATCCGACTTACCGATTTTTACGCCGCCAGACTGCAACAGCAGACTGTAGAAGACGATGCAGTGGGAGCGGTTGAGACCAACCAGCTACTGGATAAGGTGCTCGAGTTCCCGGGTCACGTTATTGCCTGTCTAGCTGCCATGGTCGACCACATGACCAAGTTCAATGTCCAGGGTGTACTCGACCGAGCGGCTTGTTTTGAGGACTTCAAATCACGTACCAGCATGACATTACGAGCGAATACGCTGTCCAGTCTGGAGATTTTTACTAACCAGACCGACCACTCTGCCAGAGGTAGCTTGCTCTGGGTTCTCGATCATACCAAGACCAAGTTCGGGCATCGGATGCTAAAAAAATGGATTGGCAAGCCGCTGGTTGACCATGACCAGCTTCGTGAGCGGATGGATGCCGTGCGCGAGTTGGTCGAGAATCCGGACGGGAGAGTGGATACGCTTTTGCTAGACATGGCTGGTTTACCTGATCTCGAGAACGGCCTGATGAGGATCCATTACGGCCGACTTACTCGTCGCGAGCTGATTATTCTTCTGAAAGGATTTCGTGAGATCTCGATGCATTTCGACTTGAGGCTACAGGCGTCGATGCCCAAGTTTCAGTCGCCGCTTCTGAATAAACTTTTTGATAAATTGCCAGCCATGCAGGAAACCGTTGCCAAGTTATTGAACTCGTTTAGCCACAAGGCTGCCTATCAAAACAACCGGCTAGAATTCTTCCCCGATGGCAGCGATCTGTACCCTGAAATTGAGGATTTGCGTTTAGTAGGTTTTTTTTCCTTTCTCTGTGCTTGAAGTATCTCTGCTGACGATAGATTGTTCACGGAGTCGGTACGGAACTGGACTCGTTACTGATCAAGGCACGTAAGGAATCGGGATTGTCCTACCTCAACTACGGATCGTTCTCGAACTATGATTATCTGCTGGAAGTGCGCAACAAAGACACGTCGAATGTGCCGAAGACGTGGATCAAGATCAGCTCGACAAAAGCGATTTCACGCTACCATACGCCGGCAGTGAAGAACCTGTTGCGGCAACGAGATCAGTACCGGGAATCGCTTGAGAGCGAGTGCGACAAGGCGTACAAAGCGTTGCTGCAGCAAATCTCCGCCAAGTATGATCAGTGTCGGGAAGTGGTGAATTCGATTGCCACCCTGGACTGCTTGATCTCGCTTGCCGACGTGTCCAAACGGCCCAATTATGTGCAGCCGGCGATCGTTGACCGGGATCAGGCTACCAAGATTGAGATTGTTGCTGGCAGGCATCCGATGGTGGAGAATCTGGTTGACAGGTATGTGCCAAACGATATGGACCTAAGCAACGATGCCGGCCACGTCCGGTCGGTGATCATCACCGGACCGAACATGGGCGGCAAAAGCTCGTACGTGCGTCAGACGGCGTTGATTGCGATCATGGCCCAGGTGGGATGCTACGTGCCGGCGGAGCGGGCGGAGCTGAGTATATTCGACGCGGTGCTGACGCGCATGGGCGCGTACGATAACATGATGGCAGGCGAGTCGACGTTCATGGTAGAGCTGCACGAGTGCGCCGACATCATCCGCACCGCCACTGCCCGGTCGCTTGTCATTCTCGACGAGCTGGGACGCGGCACCGGGCCCGTGGACGGGATCGCGATTGCCCACGCGGTGCTGTCGCATTTCATTACCGACGTGCGCGCGCTGACGCTGTTCATCACGCACTATCCTGTGCTGTGCTCGTTTGCTACCGCGTATCCCGATCAAGTGGCGACGTTTAAGATGGGATACCGATTACATCGTCGTCACGGCAACCACAGCCAGTCCGATGACGACGATGGTGGGATATCGGATATATCGTTCATGTATGCCGCCGAGCCTGGAGTGGCACATCGATCGTACGGACTGAACGTGGCGCGATTAGCCGGTCTTGATCCCGACATCATCAATGTCGCCAAACACAAGTCTGCCGAGATCGAGGCGAGGATGGATGAGTTACACATGACCAAGTGGGCGATCCGGGCCCGGAACGCTGTGCGCCAAGGTGATGTTGATGACATGATGAGTCTATTAGATTACGTCTAAAGTGTTTTTTGTACAATATATAAGTTATGCATGGAGGGGAAAACTATTGTTGGTGTAATGTTACATAAAAGTTTTTGACGGTGGCGACAAACTCGATTTCGTCGTGAACTAGTTGAATGCTGGGGTCCAGTGATTCCGAATCGTCGCTGGCTCGGGTGGATGCCGACACTGCCGGCGTGGTCAGCACTGTCATCACATTATCGGTAGTACTGATGAGCAGCTCAGTTTGCAGACTCTTTAGAATTGTCAGCAGAATCGCAATCAACACGGCGTCTAGTCTCGATAGTCTGCTGCTAGCTTGCGACCTGGTCGACGACGACGACGACGACGACGACGACGCGGGACTGAGAAACATTTGTAAGAAAATGATGTCCCATAGATGAGCAACCGAGTCGATTGGTAAATGTGCCGTGAACAGCGGCGCGATTATCGGCCGGATGTACGTGTTGCAGTCGAGATTGAGCACCGACTGGAAATGGAAATGAATCGACGGCAGGTGTTTGGCTACCGCGTACTCGAATTTTCGAACAAAGCCTCGCTGCGAGCCGGCGTCGGTGCCCAGGAGTAGCGACGATATGCGATCGTTGTGTAGGATGTTGGCAAAGTCGGTGAATGCCGGGTACGAGTCCAGGTGAAGCAGCAATGACCCCGCAATTTGCTAAACAGTTAACGGCATTACTCTCTTCCCTTCAGTGGGATCAACTTACGCTCATGCCAGGGACGTAATCAATGTCAGCGTTATGAATCACGTAGGCTTGCAGCATCTGAACCAAAGGCTCGTGCAGCGGACCGTCAGACTGAAATAGCTTGGTCTCAGGAAACGTGTGTTGAACATCGGCAAGAATCGACGCCATCTGGGTTTCGCTGGCAGGTATGCGATCCAGCAACTGGTCAAACTCTTGGCGCGAGACGGAGTCATGGTTGTCAACTAGTAGTCCCCATATCCGCTGGCGATACTTCTCCGGCACGCCGGTTTTCCATATCAGTTCAACGGCCGCGGATCCCGAAATCGAAGCCGGCAGCTTGGCTACAATCGACTTTGTCCACACGTCTTCGTCGTCGCGTTGCTTGGCCCGGAATGCCTTGACAGCGCGGGAAACTTTGTCGCGTTTTTTGCGGGCCTGTTCCTGAGAATGGGCTACCATTTCGCGATACGCAGCTAGATGCTTCTCTTCCTCGTGTTTGGTCTTGCGTGGTAAATGCGACGGCCGTGTGACCGAAGATGTCGCCATGTCTTGTTTGGAGACCGATTGCAATGGCGGCGGCGGCACTTGCACGTGCGCTTCCTGCTGTTCGTCTGCAGTCTTTTCCGCGTGATCCTTCTCTATCTTGGAGTACTTCAGTAGCGACCGTTCAACCCGAATTGCGTGCTCTTGCTTGCTGCGAATCTCTTCTTGATCCCTGAAATCATCCAGCTTGGCCATGACGTCTTTGGCCTCGGGCGACAGGTTCGCAACAACACTGTTCCAGTCTTTGCCCGGGGACGACGCCGCCGACTTGGTTGGGCTCATGCGGTGAGCAGGCGAGCGACTAGGCGTCGAGGCTATACTTTGAGCCTGCCGGCCGCGCCGGCCGGCAGGCTCAAAGTAGTCGGCTGAAGTAGCTGACGGCGACATGACTTTGCTCCGGCGAGCATCGGGAGTGAGCGGAACATTCCAAAAGATTATGTCCTGGGGGATATCAACGTCATCAGCCGACTCGTCATCAACCGAGTCTTCTTTATCTGACGGCACGATTGACAGTTTTCCTGAAGAACCGGCCCTGGAGATGTACCGCCGCAATGGCAGCTCGGTGCCATCGTCACCGCCGCCGTCATCGTCAGAGCTTGAATGCGGTCGCAGTGATTGCCGGCGCTGTGGCAATGACAACGACGACGCAGACGCCTGCCGGGTCGCATACGGCTGGCGACGGGGAGGAGGGGTATGCAAACTCGAGGTCGACGCCGCCGCGGCTCTATTCGCGTATACACCACCAGCAGACGACATTGCCGAGGGTGACGACGGTGGAAACGGGGACAGTCTGCTGGCGGAGCTGCGTCTGTAGGCAGCAGCGCCATTATGTGCAGGATTTCCCGGCGACGTCGACGACGACGACGACGACGACGACGACGACTGTGCGGCAAGCAAATCGCGGCGGTAGTAATCCCCGTTGGAAGCACCGGACGTGCCACTTCCGCGCGTCTTGCGGATGTCTATAGGCGTCAGGGCATCGGCATTGGTAGCACTCGGCGAGCGCACAAGCAAGTGGCCGCTGGCACTGACGGTTCGCAGTCCTCGCGACGGTTGCTTGAGTTTGCTGCCAAGTTCGCCACTGCCGGTGGTGGTATTATTGGTGCCGGAAGCCGGATCCGCCAGCGAGATGTTTTCAAAATCACCTGGCTCCGACGGCCTCGGCGATTTTCCACCCTGACCTGGTGATGCCATTGGTTTCTGCACGCCGGATCACGCTTCGACAACCGTGGATGTAGAGAGGGTCTTGCCGGGGAAACCCACGAGACGCGCGCGCGCGTAACACAGACAGAGACAAAGAAGAGCTCGGGGGTCCTCGAGGTGAGAGACGCTGACGGAAGAGATTACCTAATTCTGTGGTCCCATTTGGACGCATTTTGCAGCAGCGTCGATTGGGCATTCGATTGCATAACAAAGGCTTTATGCTAACCGTTTGTTGTCTTATTACATTGTTTTGTGAAAATAGAATAAATGCCCGATGAGATTGCCGTAGTTGGTTTGTCGTGTCGCGGCAAGCTGCGTGATGATGATGATGATGATGATGATGATGATGATGATGGCGGAGAAGACCATCTCTCGGTCGCTGTCGCCGGTTTGGATTTCCCATCGTCAGCTCCTGCTCCCGCCAAAAGCTCACCGGCATACATCGCAAACGACCGGAACGACCGGTGCTGAGTTTCAATGTCTCGAGGATACGCAAGGCGACTCGGTCGTGAGCTTGCCGACTTGAAGACCAATCCTGCCACTGGTAAGTTTTTAATAAACTCCGGCGACAAGTGGACGACGTGTGATGATGGTAACCGAGCTCAGGGATCTCGATCTTCCAGGCCAACGACTTCTCGATATGGCTGGTTGATATTCGAGTGATGGATGGAAATTCTTTGTATGCCGGCAAAGTGTTTAGACTACAGTTCAGATTCAGAAACCAGTATCCTATTGAACCTCCGGAGGTGCAGTTTGTGCA
Source organism: Myxozyma nipponensis (assembly GCA_030580395.1). NCBI lineage: Eukaryota > Fungi > Ascomycota > Lipomycetes > Lipomycetales > Lipomycetaceae > Myxozyma > Myxozyma nipponensis. Next base: position 34,337 of record JAKTSU010000078.1, read on the forward strand.
GTCGAGGAATATTGAAATCCCTATTCATCCGCACATCTACAGGTGTGTTCTTTGAACGTTTCCTTTTTTTTTTTTTTATATTACTGCTGAGAGATAGTTACTGATTAAAAAGTAATGGGCATATTTGTTTGGGTATGTAATTATTTGCATCTCCGCCCCCCCACGGGATGTTACTAATATGCATGGCCAAAGACGTCCTTGGACCTGGCTGGTCACCGGTACAGACGGTGGCGTCAGTCTCGATCTCTATCCAATCAATGTTGGCCGGAAACGATCGAAATGGTAGGAGACGCAACCACGCTTTGAATGAATCTGGCTAATGGATAGAACGACCGCCAGATAATGCGAATTATGTCGCCCACGCGCCGATTAGTCCATTACAGACCAGTTTTGCTTACCACGACGACAATGTATGAACCGAGGATTAGAATTATTTTAATATGACGTTACAAGCACAGAAGAAAGACAAAAAAAAAAAAAAAAGCAGAACTCCATATCCAATAACTAGGGGGTGCAACTTAAAGTTGAAACCGTCGTAATGTAAGTGCCTTTTGTCGAAGAAGCTGGACGCTCTTGATGAAGATGTCGTCTGGAGTCATGGCCCCAGTAGATTCGACAGTAAACATGAAATGATCCCGTCTGCGACCAAGCTTGACCCTGCCATCGAATTCAGGATGGCGGAGGACTTCTCGCGTGACGGTATCCTTTCTCGGGTCCTTGACATATGCTTCGCCGTCGTTGTTGATCTCCACCACACCCTTGGGGAAGCAGGTCTTAAATTTGCCGGCCAGGTCGCCTGTGAGGGGTCCGCCGAGGATATCGATCGTAGGCAGCAGCCGGTAGCTGGCGGTGGCTACGGGGCTGAACTTGGCGTGGTCTTGACCGATGCCAAGGATGCAATGCATGACAAGGTCGATTTCCTGGCCTGGCCGCAGCTTGGCGATGAGAATGTCAGGATTCGCGCACTCGATCCCGTCCGGGAACCAATCTGCCTGATCACCGTTCGGCTCGTACACCAGGTCCCGCGCGTACACGTGGGCGTTGTTGTACAGCTGCCGGGGGTCGGTCGTGCCTTTGGGAGCGTCGGCATTCACCGTGCATTTCACAGACAGCTTCATCACTACCGTATCCTTGTCAGTCGGTTCTTGACTTGGGTCGTCCTCTGTCCTGTTAGCATCTCTCCTTACTTGACCCACCAAACACTGAACATACTCTTGAACCATTGAAATCTATCAGGGTTGGCTTTCAACGGAAGCAGCCCAAGACGATGGGAAAGAACTTCGTCCTGAATGATTGACGTGTTGTTATTGATAAACACATATTCAACCGCCATCGTCGGGATCTCGGATATCATGATCCGTCGAAATGCGTTTGCGACCGACGCATCGATGCCAATCAAATCAAACGCCATGTCGTCGCGGTTCAGATGCTTAATGATGACCTTGAAATTCTCCACCATTAGTCAACTGCTCGCTTAATAGGAGTAGAGATAACCCACCTGCTTGAATCTATCGAGATCCCATGAATTATCTTCACCGAGATAGTGTCCTGGGAAATCGGTGCTCGACACCTGGCGCCAACGGTCAGTACCGTTCAAACACTTGCCAGAAAGCCCCCACAAAGCTTACATTAGTCACACGGTCATGCTCGATTCCAACCCGATTCCTGTCAGTGAACTCAACCATTTTGACAATTCTATGCTCTGTTCTCAATCCAATCTACTACTACTCTGTTAACACAAAAAAATCTTGCTCTTCCTCAAAGACAATTAGAAGTCCCAACACCGAAAAACAAAGCCTAACCCTGATTGGAGAGAAAAAAAAACAAAAAATCCTGACTACGACACCCTTAAGATTCTCATGCCGGGAAGTTGGCCAATCGGCTTGTGTGGTTTTTAAAGGCGGCAGAGCGAATTCGTTGCAAATTGGTGCACTCCTTCGGTCTCCACGGTAGCATACCGACGACGACGACGACGACGACGATTCGCACTCGAGTGCTGCTGGCTGACAGAAGACTTATCTTCTGAGAGAATTGATCAGTGGCATTTGGTATTTGCATTTGTCAATTGTGGTGATCTCTCCAAGTCCAACCAAGGCGACGATATACAGAGACAAGATGATGAGAACAAAGATTTTGAAAAGTCTGCAGGCGTCGGCATCATATGCTGCTCAAAAAACATATCTGCGACCGTCGCAGATGCTCCATGCTGCTGCCGCCGCCACCGCCAAGCGAGGCTTCACGGCATGTGCAGCGGCCAACCAGCAGGCGCCGGGCGATTTCGAGACCACCACGTTCCAGGAAGTCCCTCTTGGACGTTTAGAAATGGGCAATTCTTTCAACACACGTATGTTCCCCGTTTAAGCAGCACTAGGATTGGATTCTGATGAGTAGAGACGTTGAAGGATATCCAGAAAGAAAAAAACCGAAAGATTCGTGCGTTCACGGTCAACTTTGGTCCTCAGCACCCGGCTGCTCACGGTGTGTTGAGATTGATTCTCGAGCTTCATGGAGAAGAGATTATTCGATCTGATCCTCACGTCGGTCTTTTGCACAGAGGTACCGAAAAGCTGATAGGTACAGTCTCCGTTTGTGATCAGCAAGAAATGATGAACTAATGAGTAGAGTACAAGACATACCTACAGGCGTTGCCGTACTTTGATCGTCTTGACTACGTTTCGATGATGTCGAACGAACAGGTGTTCGCATTGGCGACGGAGAAGTTGCTAAACATCGACATCCCTGAGCGCGCGCAGTACATCCGGGTGCTGTTTGCGGAAATCTCGCGAATTCTGAACCATTTGATGTCAGTGTTGTCGCACGCGATGGATGTCGGTGCGCTGACGCCGTTCTTGTGGGGGTTTGAAGAACGTGAGAAGTTGATGGAGTTTTACGAACGAGTGTCTGGTGCGCGTCTGCACGCTGCGTATGTGCGTCCCGGTGGGGTTTCGCAGGATTTGCCGGCGGGTCTGTTGGACGATATTTACATGTGGGCGACCCAGTTTGGTGATAGAATAGATGAGGTTGAGGAACTGCTGACCGACAACCGAATTTGGAAGATGCGAACCGTCGGGGTTGGTGTGATGACTGCCGAAGAGGCGCTCAACTACTCGTTTTCGGGAGTGCTGTTGCGGGGATCCGGTGTGGTGTACGATATCCGCAAGAACCAGCCGTACGACGCGTACAACAAGATTGATTTCGACGTCGCGGTGGGATCCAACGGCGATTGCTACGACCGTTACCTGATCCGCATGAGCGAGTTCCGCCAGTCGCTGCGGATCATTTTCCAGTGCTTGAACGACATGCCGGCCGGGCCGGTCAAGGTGGAAGATTTCAAGATCTCGCCGCCCCCGAGAGCGCTGATGAAGGAAGACATGGAGGCGTTGATCCATCATTTCTTGCTGTTCACAAAGGGATACTCCGTGCCCGCCGGCGAGACCTACACCGCCATCGAGGCCCCCAAGGGCGAGATGGGCGTGTACGTTGTGTCAGACGGCAGCGAGCGGCCATACCGGTGCAAGATCCGGGCCCCTGGATTTGCTCATCTGGCGGGCTTCGATCACATCTCGCGAGGCCATTTCCTGCCCGACGCGGTGGCAATCATCGGCACCATGGATCTTGTGTTTGGCGAAGTCGATCGTTAGATATCGGTAAAAACTGTTTATTTCTTTATTTTATCTGGTCCTTGTGATCTAGCTATTTCTGATTTTGTTTATCTATGCTTTTTTATTTATTTACTAGTGCATATTTTATCATCGTCGGGACTCGTGTCTAGACTCGTGTCTACTAGTGTAGAGTCTAGTGTAGAGTAGACGCCATCTCCCACCGGCCATAATTGAACGCGACGCGTGGTGGATGGGGGGGGGGAGATTCGATAACCCGTGAATGCAAGTGAATACAGGCGACCAACCATGGCGTCAGAGAAGTACAAAACGCTGCCTGGACTAGTAAGCAGCTACAGCGGCTTGAAGAGACTTTCACTAATTGTAAGGATACGTGGTCGCCGGATGTGTTTGAGTCGCCGGACGTTGTTTCCCAGGTACGTACGCCGAGGCAGGATGGATTGCAAACCGATTGATTAAATTTGCAAGGAGAAAACGGAGGAGCGCGAAGAGAGTGGAAATGAGGATATAGATACGTCGTCGATTCATGTGAATACGGCAGAATGGTTTTCCAAAGACGACGCCGGTAGTGGTGGATCGAGTTGGTTGGTGGCCCCGGGGAGGAGCCGGGAGCGGCAGTGGGAAAGCCGGGAAGCGAAGATTGCCAGGATCCGCAGCGAGATTGACGAGTTGGCGTTGCAAGCGGGGGAGAGTGATGGGTTGAGAGATGAGGTTGAGAAGTTGCTTGACAAACGGATCTCGAAATCGGCTATGATCAACGCGCTGCTTGCCCAGGCCCCGGGCCAGGCCCAGGGCACTACCGCAGCAGTCACTGCCGCAGTCACTACCCAGGCCCCAGCACCGTCCAACGATACCATGGGTGGTTCTGGTGACGAAATTGTCGCGTATCAGCGATGGATGAATGTTCTTGACCGACGGTTATCAGCTCTGGAGAAGGCGATCGGAGCTCGCCAGGAAGTGGACATGCCAGTGATTCCCACGCTGCAGGCAATCAACAAGCGGCTATCAGTGCTCGACAGCACGCTGCCGAAACAAAGCCAGGATGACAGTGTGAAAGCGGTCAAAACCGAGCACGTGGCCGTCGTTAATGACGAGATTTCACGGCTGTATGCGTCGTTGGACGACGTGTACCGGTTGTCGACCGTGGTGCCTCAGGTCGTCGACCGATTGAAGACGTTGCGATACGTCCATGCCGAGTGTGCTGCCTCGGTCTCGAACTTGAACCGGGTTTGCCACCAGCTCGACACTGTTGAGCAGGCACTTGATAAATGGGGCAAAACCATTGACGCTGTTGAGACCAGGTTGGATGACATCGAGCAGCGAGAGCAACGGAATTTGAAAGCTGCGGTTGACAAGGTCGACAGCTTGCAGCAGCGATTAAATAATTTGCAAACATATTCAGCATTATAAAATAAATACATAATCATAATAAATAACATAAAATTTAACGATTGCCGCAGTCGGGATTACCTAGTCACCGGGGGTGAGTGACTGGCCACTTGTTTTACCTTAATCAATCCTTTTTGGGGTTGGGGTAATATAAAGGCGCGACGGGCGGCTAGCGACGGATGTTGGCGACGACGGGACGGCAAAGATCGACGACGGTTACGCATAGTGAGGATAGAAACTATCGTCCTGGTCTTTGCGACTGCCGAGTCCCGATGCCAGCGATTTATCGATCGGCAAGGCAGGCGTTGCTGCTCTGCCGGGATCCATTCCGCTCGTGAGCATCGACTTGTACTCGATCACGATCTTGAGGCCGTCGCGAACGATGCGATCCCAGAATCGCTCCAGGATCAGGGCACCGGCTTTGCCGTCGTCATCGACGTGGATGGTGAATGCCTGGTCACCTTCGTAGATTACTCTGTTGGTGTTCAGTTTCTTGACCATCGAGAACAGGCCCTGCAGCAGGGTCAGTGGGTTAACCGGCACCACGGCGATATGGGGGGGAGAAAACTCACGGGATAAGTGTTGACTTCTGCAATCGGGATCATGTAGCGATACGCCTGAGCCCCATCGTTGATGCGGATAAACACTGCGCCGAACGAAGGTCCGCCAGACGCGGGCTTGAGCAGAGGCGACGTGGCCGATCCGGTCGGTTTGGACGATCCGGCAGCTGATGACGACGATCCGTTGCTCATGAATCCGACCGTGGGACCATTATTGCTGGCGCCAGACGACATGCGACGGCCGTAGGCTTGAATAGAGGCGGCCATTGCAACACGGCGGGGCTTAGACGGCGGGCTTAGACGACGGGCTTAGACGACGGGCTTAGACGACGGCGATGCAGCGAATCTACGGCGGCAGCACCGGCCTGCGGGCGAAACCCACGGGGGGCAAGACCGTGGTACTTATATAGTGCTTACACAGCCGTGAACCTCCACGGCCTACCGGGCGGTGAAGCATTCACGCGCAAGTCAGCAAGCCAGCTCGCTTCTATCGCACATGCATGGTGGTAGTAGCACATGCATAAAGAAGTGTCCGGTCCGGCGACGCGATGGGGGTCCGGCGATCTACGAGACAGCCAGCGCCAAGCCTGGCCTTGCAATCAATGGGAGAGTTGACGCTGAGTTGACGCTGAGTTGACGCTGAGTTCACGCTGAGTTCACGCTGAGTTGACGCTGGAGAGTGTAAGCATCACAATGTAATTTTCCTACAAGCCTATCTATCTGCACATATCGATCCTAGTGGATCAGATCAAACCGACCCGCACAATGAGCGGGTTACCCCCCCCCCGCGCAGTCCCGCAGGCCCGCAATGAGCCAACAAACCACGACCCCCCCGTGATCGCGCTGAAACGTAAAATAGAGTAGACGATTTGATGAATGGCGTTGCTCAGATGACCAGCGACGATGGCATGAAGATTACACGGGGTTTAAACCGGCAGATCTAGCTAGCGAGCTTATTGTGTGTGGTTGCTATTAAGATTTCTATTGTGGGTCTATTGTGTCTATTGTGGGTCTATTGTGGGTCTATTGTGTCTATTGTGTATATGTGTCTATGTGTCTATTGTGTCTATTGTGTCTATGTGTATATGTGTCTATTGTGTCTATGTGTCTATGTGTCTATTGTTCGCGCTTATGATCGGCTGCGCTTATGATCGGCTGCTGGTGAGTCGAATGGTGCTGTGGGCTGGCTTGAGCAGAAAGCGTCTTGACTCTTGAACGCTCTGACGCTCTGACGCTGAATATTATTATATGCGCTGGAAGCAAAGAGGGGATAAAGCGTAGGGTAACTAACTAACTAACTAACTAACTAACTAACTAACTAACTAACTAACTAACTAACTAACTAACTAACTAACTAGCCAACTAACTAACTAACTAACTAACTAACTAACTAACCCTTGCTGCCCCCCCCCCGGCGCGGCGCCGGGGGGTCAAGGGTTATACTCAAGGCCGCAACCCTTTATCACGTGATTATAGTACTCTCGTTAAGGCTAGGGTCCAGGGTCCGGGGTCCGGGGGTCGGGGGCTCGGGGGCTCGGGGGCTCGGCAGCAACCGGTTTCTTGCTCGAGGCTTGTGCGAGGCTTGCTCGAGGCTTGTGCGGACTGCCCGGGCGGCCGCGGCGATACGTGGAAAAAAAAAAAAAAAAAAAAACCCACCCCCAATCAATCACCGGGAGGGGAGGTTTTGCGAGATTGTAGATGGAGGCAGAGATGAGATGAGATGACACAGTGAGGGATAAAAGCAGGACGTGGAATCAAGAAAATAATGGTGGTGCTGTCGCCAGAAGTGCAAGCAAAATGCGGCGTGATTCTCGACGATCCGGATCTGCTTGAAGAAGCAAAGACCGACGAAATCGCTGAGCTGATATCGGCCGCATACGCTGCCGACGGCAAGGTGCTGGCGTCATCAGACCTCGATGCAGTGGTGCTGCAGGTGCTGTGGAACCACAAAACCGGCGCGTCTTCATCACATGATAGGGGTACCCATGCCATCATCAAGACCAAGCCTGGTGTGTTTTCGACCAACAACAATACCGGTTCTGGAAACACCGGAGGACTGTTTGCAGGCCGCATGATGGCTGAAGCTGCCGCCGCCGCCGCTACTGCCGTCACCAGCAGCACCAGGAGTTTGCACAGCACGCCATTCGGATCACGGCAGTCGTCGTTTTTTGAATTGGCTCAGCTCAACGACCGTGAGGATGATCTCTACAGTCCAGCCGTCGCCTCATCTGCCGCCTCGAGACTGTCTGCCGCCACCGCGTCTGCACCGTCGGCCGAGTTGCAGTCGCAATCAGTGTCGTCAACCTCGTCTTCGTTCTCGTTTGTGCCGGTTGCACCGCCATCGCTGGTGTCATCTCCAGCTACGTCAACATCATCATTAATTCAACTGCCGACACAGACGTCAGGCCTAAGCGACGAAACCACCGCACCGAATGAGCCGTTGGAGACTCCGTTCGACCACATCCGAGCAGCGCTGCCTACCGCCTTGGCAAGTCAACTAGCCGACGCCGAAGTTGACCTCGCGTTGCAAAGAAACGGCTACGAGATTCTGCCTACGCTGAACGAACTAATCGACAAGCTGTCGGGCAATGTTGGCTCTGCTGCTGCTGCTGCTGCTGCTGCTGCCGCGGCGGCAGCGGCGGTGCCTGTCAAGGTGCAGACCATCGGACCCGCATACAGTCATCAGCCAACAAACACAAAGGACTACCCGCCAAAACTACAAACCGTGTGCAGTAAGTACGTCATGCGACAACAGTGATTTAAATACTAATCACAGGATACTTTCTGGCCACCGGACAATGTCTCCGTCCTGACTGTCGATTTTCCCACGACCTGTCAGCGACGGTATGTCGATACTGGCTGCAAGGCTCATGTCTGGCCGGCGACACTTGTGTGTTTCTACATTCGATCCCGGCAGAGCTTGCCGCCAGACTCGATTCGAAATCGAAATCTACAGGCGTGGCGTCGTTGTTTGCTGACATCGTCGCCGCTTCCGGGCCCAGTCCGTCGTCGTCGTCGACGACTGCAACCGCACGCCACATCACTTTAAAGGACGAATCCGAATTCCCGTCTCTGGGAAGTGTTTCGGCAAAGAAAAAGGTGCCCATGAAGAGGTTGCCGAATAGTAAAAAAAGTAATAAATAAAAAATTAAAAAAATAAAAAAAATAACCCTGAAATAAATAAACTTAAGTTAACCTAAATGGTGTTGGCAGGATCCGGGTAAGGGCACAAATCAGGCGCCCCTAGATGCAACCGTCCCGATGACGACGACGACGACGACGACGACGATGAATTGCGATGGATGCCTATGACATGACCACTAAGCAGAATGTCGGCATCACAAGCATACGATCGAGAAGCACAGGTTAGCATAGCGACACGTTGATATAACAACATTACTAATATCAGAATGACGGAAGGTTAAACGACCTGGCGTCGAAGCTGTCGTCGTTGCGGCAAGTCACGACGGATATTCATACCCAGGCGTCGGACAACTCGTTCATCCAGTCGTCGTCGGAAGCGTTTTCGACGCTGGCCACGTCGATCAAGCGGTCGTCGTCGCGGTTATCAAGATCAACCGGGGTTTCGTATCCGATTTACAAACTGGTGTTTTTAATTCTCGTCGTGGTGTTACTGGTTTATCTTATTTATAAGGTAGTTTAGACAGTCATTTCAAGCTTAAGCTCGACCGCCGCCAATATCTTGACCCAATCTGTAGGCACCGATAGCCTTTCCCCATTCAATTTTTGATCGCGTGACCGGCAACTGTCGACGAAGCGACTTGAACGGCCCGTCACTCAAGCCCGTGAACTCCTTGTTGAGATCCTCTTGATACGTTCGCTCCAGGTTGGCAATGATCTTGACTACATCACCTGACGCGGTGGCCGAGACAGACTTGCTGGTTTTTAAACGAACGTTGCCATCTTCGTAGTAATGCACGTCGATTTCAATCGTGCCGGTGATTGATGATCCGGATACAATGTACGACGACCTCCATCTTCCATTCCTATCATCAGCACGCGAAAAAAAAAAAAAAACCAAAAAATAAAAAGCCCAGAAGAGCTCACCAGAAATTAGACGGACTATATTTGTTATCGACAATAACAATCGCAATGTCGCCGTTGTAAGGAAACACGCCGTATGCACACGGCTCAGGAAAATGCTCATCGACATACGCTTTGACCGCCTTGGTAACACTTGCGACCTCGCTTGACCCTGCCTCGTAGTCCTCGATATCTTTCACCTTCTGCGTGGCCGGTTAGCATGATCATTGCGACATTTACGCCCTTGGGCTTACCAATGAAAGATGATCAACATCGAATTTCTTGCCGACTTCGACATCAAAGAACGTGCTGGACTCAAGCTTATTGTATTTACTCAACACGATCTATCATTAAAAAAAAATGCAACTCATTATTAACGAGAGGATTGGCTTACCGGTTTGGTAACAGACGGTAGACTGATCACGGCAAATTGGTCAAGGTTGTAGTCTTGAAACACGTCGTCGAGATTCTCAGACTCTTCACCGGAAAGTGCCTTGATATCTACTCTCATCAATTACCAGTCCTTATCCCTGTCGCAATCCGATGACATACCATTGAACACTTCCGACACCTTGAACGTTAGTACCTCCCCCGTCGGCGCACCACATCGCGATCGCAGGCTACTTACCTCACCAGGAGGCGCATCTAATAGAAATTTGGATACAATTTCACGTGCCGTTGTCGTCGCCATCTCCAATATTCTCTACACGCCTGTTTAATGATTCCGGTCTAGATCGTGATGACAATCGTCGTCTGCAGCCTTTCGATTTGGCGTGACCCGGGGGCACGGACGGACGGGGTGAGCACTTGCGTTAGGCTACAACCCCCTCATATATGTCACAGCGACGGCACTTGGTATCCACTTGGCACGGGAAACGTATTGATGTTGAGCGAATGATCATCTGGTAACGGAGATTCCGGGATGAAGTATTCCTGGTCCCACGATCCGGGAATTATCGAGTCTTGTGAGTCGGGCCGGGCTTCGTCACCGCTTAGCTCCTGTTCGAGAGAACTGAACAGGTGCAGGAGTGGTGATCTAAACGATTTTCGAACCAGCACGTTTGAATCGTGGCCAATGCTTTCATCTTCGTTCGAGCCTTGAGTCTGTTCATACGTCTCGCCCTGAGTTTGTTCATACATCTCCTCCTCCTCCTCGCCCTCCTCGCCCTTGCCTTGGGCATCTTCTTGAGCTTCTTCAACACTGTCGTCATCGCCTATCGGGCTGTCGGATTTATGAGTTTCGGCAAGAAACAATACATCTGAAATCGATAGTAACCCGTCGTTCTCATCAACCTGTGAGCTCGGTATCTGTTCCGTCTGTCTCGTTCTGGTCGCGGCATCCTCGTGGTTGCGATGGCGCAGGACCTTCATGTCCAGCATGACCTGATCTCGTTGAACCATGGTTTCAAACGTATCAATAGCATCGTTGTCATACTCGAACGAGCTGTCATACGCCAGTACTCTGATATCCGACTCGTCTGCTTCGTGCGGTTCATTCCCGGTCTCGGCTGCGTACAGGTCGTGTGCAACGTCACCTGCCGGCTTTACTCGACCGGAGCACGGCTTCTCCCGTCGTTGTCGCTTGTCGTGTCTCCTTGGCACTTTCTTATTCATCATTAACTCGTATTTTTCCTGTTCGAACTTACAAGCCGGCAATAGACTACTCAATATGCTCTTAGCAATAATTCCAGCCGCGTCGACCGACACGCCTGCCCGCGCCCGCGCACCCGCACGCGTTACACAAACCCCTTTGGAGTTTCACATGGCCCATAAACCAGTAACCAACGGTCAGGCAGTTTCAGCGGGCTACAAACAACATCAGATAGAGGTAATAATGCATTAACTAAGAAAACCTGATGCTTATTTGAGTAACACGGTAAGGGAAAACCTCTTTAAAACCTATCGCCATCTTCAGACATCCCCTCCTATACCTTCCACTACCATCTACTACCATCCACTACCCTCCTCTGATCCCTCTGATCCTCATCTCACCCGTCACGAGCTATCCCGACGTCTCTGATGTGATTTCTCTGAATCCCTTACTTCGCCCCTGTGATATGATTTCTTTCTCTGAATTACCTAGCTGACGTCTTTGATAAGATTGTGTGAAAATTCCTGTTTGTAGTTAACGTTTATCGAGTAAGGAGTGCAGCTGACTGGGCACGCTGCCTGCAGGCGGCCATCGAGGGTTTGATCCTCGACTACTTAGCCTTCAGAAGCCTAGTACAGTTACACTCCTTACTCGACAGATCCCTTCAAAAAGAAAAGGAGAAACTGGGGGAAGGCGGTAGCTTCGGGGTGGTCTCATATTGGTGAATATGCCGTCCGGTCGTGTTGCAGTGGGCCTGGCCTGGACTGGTAAACACTGCGTGCAAACAGTGCCCAGAGCAGCAGTTACGGAGGAGATCATTACCATAAATGGATGCGTAATACAAATAGTACAATAGGAAAGATAATCATGTTCTCGATGGTTTCACGTTATGTTATTCTAATTTTTCTCTGTGATAACTGGCGGCGATAGCTCTCGCTCTGACCATTTCGCGTACCGCGAGATATGCAAATCCCGATTTATAAACTTGCAAAAAAACGTCTCGTTGCCCAAGATTGCTCTTACTTTATCGATCTTGAATCGTCTCGCTCGATCGGTTTCGTATTCCCATACCTCGACCTCGCCCGACACGCCACCGTCGCCTGACGAAATGCCGTGGAACAGATACATGCATTTCGAGTTCATTTGAGTGATGCACTCCTGAATCGGGAAGTACGTATCACCGTTATCGTTGGCCGTATTCGAGCAGCAGCCGGGGAAAAACTTCGTTTCCTTACCGATGCCTGACCGTTCGTCGACACTCATTCGATACAGACAGTACCCCCTGTACAGCCCTCCCTGGCGGGCGATGCAGTAATTGATCGTCCCGGTTTCTCGTTCAAGCGTGGGCTCAAACAGTTTTGCGAATCTGAATTCGGTGCCTGGCAGCACCCCCACCGAGGACACGACGCGGCCGGTGAAATCGTACGCCTTGCAGTATCCCGGGAACGGGAACATGTTTCGATCCTCTGAACTCCGTGGCAACGACATTATGTAGATCTTCTTGTCCTTAAACGTCGCTGACGTGTCCCACAGTCCAGAATCGCTGTAGGGGAATCTTGTCACCAGCTCGCGGGTCGCCACGTCCCACACCATGACGAATTTCTTCGGCGAGCCACCGGTGGAAGCGCCAAATCTAGCCACAAGATGTTCACCATCACAGTTGACAGGGTTAAGGCTAGCCGGTCTGGACCCCTCAGGGTGCATAAACAGTTGCACCTTGTTGTTCGTGCCTGCGGACGACGACGACGACTTCAGCCCGCCAAGGTCGAACAAGAATACAGCAGCCTTGTCGGACTCCTGCCATATCAGGTAAGCTCCGGTGTCGGAAATTATCATGTCGGTGACTCTGGCGGTGCCGAACTCGAGTACCGTCGGAGTCATGTCGCAATCGTCACGGGTGAAATCCCACACCATGAATTTGCGATCATGCTGGAGATATACCGCCAGATACGAATTGGAATACGCCGATTGTGACACCTGAGTGGTAATTTCCGAGCCGATCACATGGGTACGAGTGGGTGATAAGATCAAATTAAGAATCGCATGCTGGCCGTAGCACTTCTCTTTAAATCGGTCGAACGCGTTGACGGCGTGGCCGACGTTGAACTGGCTGGAATCGATTTCCGAGAACGTGATTGGGTTCGTGAAGATCTCTCGCCACGATCTGCATACTGATTGAAAACGCACCAGGTCAGTTAACTTAGATACGTGCTTGGCAATCAGCGGAATAACATCAATCGGTAGTGCAGAGATGATATCCATCCTGCCGGGCTCTGGTCTTGCACCGTCGACCATCATCATTGTCGTCGTCAATGACTCGTGCTCGTTGTTGCTATCTGACGCGTTGATAGGCGCATGCGAAGGCTTGACACGCGTTTGAGCCTTAATCAAAGCCTGAAACGACATCTTGCTCGCTTCCGGGGGGGCCTCTGGCTTCCGTTTATATAGTATCGCAAACGATACCTGGACTGCTGTTCACTATCGACGGTCTACGCGCGCTTGGCCCATCATCAGCTCATCTCTGCGTTCCGCGGCGACGCACCCGGGTCGCCCCATCGCCATCGCGCCAGTCATCGCTAATCGCTACGGCGCCGCTCACTTATCGTTGATATCTCCCAACGTGATAAGTACTAGAGTGGAGCGTGTATCTCTATTAAACTGGGAAGAAAGATATCATGCCTTTCTGCTGACGTCAAGCCATCCAGTATAGTCTCCTTCATGTTGCTCATGCGATATATCGCAATGCCAACCTGCTTCCGAGATGTTACCGCGATGACTAACTGTTTTCTCCCCTTTCAACGATAATTTTTCCGGGCAACATTGCTCATCTACATGTCTACGCCCGAGGTTGTTCCGAGCGTAAAGTAAAAATGGCAAAATCTAAGGTGTTTGTGGGGGGGGGGGGGGTTGTCCTCCGACCGGAGGCAAACCAGGCCACACCACTTGGGTCCCTTCCATCTCAGGTTCACATCACTTTAGTTTACCGTCTCTGCCCAATAAAATGTATTTATAGACGGATGGTTACAGTGCTAGCATAATATACATGTAAATAGTCTAATCTACTAGGAACTCGCTCTCGCAGCTCTGACAGTATGCCAACTCATCACTGTCTCCTTCTTGCAGACATCTCTGACGTTCCGACTCAACAAAATTCTCCCACATTCCCTTAATCAATTCCGACTCAATGTGTCGAATGGTTCGAATCGCCACTACGTGCTGATGTCGTTCCATGGCGGCTCTTTGCCGTGACGCCCACAGTCTCCGGCCCGCCTCAACGTGGATGCCAGTTAATTCCCGGCCGCTGAAATCGAATGGCGCTTCCGGTGATGTCACCTCGCTTAGTTTCTTGAACCGATCGTAACTGGACATTAGCATAACTCAAGTACAAACCATCAAAATGGAAACCTTATTCTCGTAACTTACCAATATCCGGAAGGATTGATCGCAATTTCGGTCCCGTTGTTGACGTAGTCCTCCAAGTCCTTCAAATAGACGACCTTAGCCAGGACTCCGTTTGGTCTCACACCGGACTCGTACAAGAACCTGTCCGCCCGCCGTTCGGTCCAGTAGCTCACGGTAGACCTTGTACCCAGAAACATGTTCCCCGCCATCGATAGCACGGCAACAATCGTCAATAGCCAATACGTGTTCACAAATGTGATCACACTCTTGGTCATCGTCATCCACGTTTTGATCACAATCATTAACGCGCCCACCATTCCTGATACAAACACGCCGAACGTCAACGACACATACGACCGGCTAGAAAACTGCAGAAGTTGACTCTCCAGCGGTCCGACTTGCGCTTTATCGGCTGCGAACTCACCAGGGGCAGTCTTGCCAACTTGCCCAAACAACTGGATCGCCTTTGTTGTCCTACCACGGTTTCCTAGCTGCCGAACGTAGCCTGCACCGTAAATCGTCACAAGCCTTGCCGAATATTCCAAATCGTTCAAAGCACAGTTTTCCATCACAAACTTGACCAGCGGACTTTGGATTGGCCACTCCAAGTTAGTCCAGATTGATAGCCGACTTGACGTCTTGTTTACGTATGTGATCACATACACCGTCACTTGATTATACATATTCGGAAACGGCAGGTTCCACGGCGTGCGCACCTCTGATACAATATACGTCAAATAGTCAACCATCTTTTCCACCTTTTGAACAACGTGCATCTTCCGCTTCAATTTGATACCTGGCAGTGGGTGCGCATAAGAATCAAACGTGAATTCTCGCTCCATATATCTCCCATGCAGGAACAACCATGCCGACTGATAGTAGTTTACCGCTCCACAGCTGGAGTACAGCTTAAAGAACGCTGGCGATTTGTCGCCAAATAAAGCATGGTAAACAGCTTTGGCAGAAACATCGTAATCCTGACCGACCGCCATCCTGATCATTCGACTGCTCAAATCCACCGACACGGGCTTGCTAGGTAGCTTTATTTTGTTCCGAGCTTGCACAACCAACGCTTGACTCTGCCGATTAGTAAGTAAGCCTTTGTCGAGAACCACCGGGTTCTTGTTGTAATCGTTGATATCGATCTTCTCGTGGTTCTCGTTCCGGTTATGTTCTTCGTCGCCTTCACCACCACCTATCAGCCTCGTACTATCATCCCATACGACATCGTTCACGGCTTTGGCCTCTCTTAGTTTCTGGACCAACTCATTATTCGTCAGCGGTTCCAGACTATTGTAGTTGTCCACCAGAATCTGCATGCGTGCTTGTAACAATTGACCCGACTCCATAAACGATTTGGCAGAGAAATCACTGCCATCCTGGTACTCTATGAAGAACTCGTCATATCGATTCGTGCCGCGACCGCGAATCGTCGCAATATCACCCAGTGACCTCTGCCATAGAAGTACCATTCCACCGTTATTTGCATACAAAAACAGCCGCTTCGGGGTAGCATATACTCTGGAGGAAAACTCCTGAGACGCGTTTCCGTTCACGACAATCCTCGACACCAGCACGACGGGTTCGTCGTGTCCAATATGTGGGAACAATGCTCTTAACTGTGCATCCTGTACTTTGAGTTCATATGGCAAATACGGATAATTAGACCGACTATTTGCCGTATTGCTCGCTACCGTCGCTATAGGCGTAGATGGTGCTGACCCGCGATCAGTCATAGGTGCGGTCACCGATTCTGACGGCACGGCTTCATCCCCATCAGCAGCCAGTGAGTCCTCATTCTCACGGGTGGCCCAGTTTACACTTCCCCAAACGTTAGCAGTCAAACCGTTGGGAACACTCAACGGCGTCGACATTGTCCCGGCAACAATAGCTGTTTTGGTCATACTCGTAGAAATCGGATTGTTAGCGACCGTGGTTGGCGCAAGTGTCGTTGACGGACTAACGATTTCGTCAAATAGCTTATCTTGCCCACTTATGTAATTATGGGTTGCATGTTGGCCGGATATTGTCTGGCCAGCAGAAATCAACGCTTGCAGTGCTGGGGTAGCCGTAGTCAGCCTGCGATTGCTGTTACCGGTACTACACACACCACCGGTATTGACGCTACCAGATCCATTCAAATCCAACGAGTTCCGAGACGTGGAATTGGAATCATGCCGCTCGTGTGTCAAGTCAGTATCAGCAGACGTTTGCACCGTGTTCGAAAATTCGGGCAACGACGGAATTATCGAGAACGCTTGGTCGGCAAGAGAGGAATTGGACGCCTCAAGAGCCTTACGTTTGGCGACTTCAATCACCCGAAGCCACTGATTTAGTTCATCCTGTGTCTCGGCTTGCAACATGAGTGATGCATCCTTTGTAGTCACTTCGAAGCAGAACCGTCGGTCTTCGCTGATCGCAGGTTTCACGTTACATAGCAGCACACCAATCTTGTCACTTTCTTCGACATACATCTTGGAGGGAGACTGTACAAGCCATCCGAACAAACCATCCTTAACAAATACCCATCGTCGAACCCATACCTGTCGAGCCGGCTTCCCGCTCCAGGTCCTCAAAAATAGCCACCCGTGTCGTTCAAGATTATCTGGTTCCTCTGGATCAATCACGGACGCATGATGGACTACTTCCTGAATCGAGGGGTTCGAGCTATCATTCGAAGCACTCGTAACCGGCTTTGGGGGCGATGCGGTCCATTGTGCATACGCGGCCAAATCCCTCGGAGGTGAAACTTCTTGAATAACATTGGTCTCGAGTTCTTTACGTGTTAGGTTGAGCTCACGAAACAAGATTCTCATTGAAGATTCCATTACATCCGACCAGCTCCGAATGCGACGTAGGTCTTCGGCAACATTGCTGAACGCTGAATTTGCAGGCTCGTTGGAAACATGTCCAATCATAAGCCATTGATCTGAAAATGCGTGAACGATGGTCTGGTCAAGGTTATTCCGCAAACCAACTGTAGAAATGCATAGATCGAACGAGCTTCGGACGTAGGATTTGCGTGCTTCAAACAACT
This sequence comes from Myxozyma nipponensis, assembly GCA_030580395.1. Lineage (NCBI taxonomy): Eukaryota > Fungi > Ascomycota > Lipomycetes > Lipomycetales > Lipomycetaceae > Myxozyma > Myxozyma nipponensis. Next base: position 51,980 of record JAKTSU010000078.1, read on the forward strand.
GGAATGCATCTTCTCGTAACGCTGAAGACTCTTTGCTCTTACTTTGTGAAGCGCATCGTCCTACCAAATTATCGTACCGTGCCTGAGCAGTGTCGTAATTGCGTTTAACCTCCTGTTTTTGGTCAATATACTTTCAAACTAATCAGCTCACGGTAAAACTGACCTTATAGTGACGCATTTCTTTGCGAAGAATTGTTTCGAGCTGGTCAACAACATTCTTTTCCATTCCTTTGATACACTTGATGAAATTGGCTCCAAAAATCCGCAGACCTTCTGAATATGATTTCATGGCCGTCAAAGTATAATCATGATCAATCACATTTTCGGTAATAAAAGTAGGAAATGATCTTCCAAGTATGGTGTTGACTGACTCCTGAAGGGCTACATTATGTTAGTCTCCGTTACATCCGCTTATACCAAGTGATCCCGTACTATCCGCATCTGAGCTAAGTCGACGAATAGCCCTGACGTACGACTCGATCCACCTTTCAACGTTTTCGAGCTGCTCGTGCGTATGACAGGCAGCCGTCCGAAACGAGGGTGAATCAAGCGCTGCTTCTTTAAGCATCACAGGGATCAGTTTTACGGCCCTGTCCGCCATCGTATCGTTGGTGTCTTCCATGGCACGGCACACAATGACACAGTTGCAAATTCAAGGAACGAATTCAACTTGTCTCTGATTTAGCGTACGTGGTTATAAACGACACAAACAAATTTCGAGGTGGAATTGAGGTGATCTATGCAATTATCTTGACAGTTGTCTCATGCACAACCGGTGCAGCCAGTCCCGACTGATCCCGCCTCTCCGGGAGATGACGATGATGATGACAGCGTCAAGTTTAGGGTTCGCCCTATTCGAGCACTTGAGATTTACAGCAATGTTTGACAAGGAAATATGTTTAGAGTCTAGACTCATATAAACCACTATGCTTTGTCGAAAAACTCATCCTCTTCATCGTTGCCGTCATAGATCTTCAACTCAGGTGTAGGCTCTCTTTTTTTCGCTGCCTTTGCCTCTCTGGCCTCCTTCTTTTTGCGCTCCTTTTTCTCCTGCTGTTCGCGTTTCCTCTCCTTTTTGTTCTTCACTGGAGCTGGCTTTGTGGGAATGATCTCTTTTTCCTCGTTTTTCTCTTTCTCTTCTTCTTTCTCTTCGCCTTCTTCTTCATTCTCCTCTAGCTCCTCCATTACGCTGTCTGAAACATCTAATACCTCATCGCTGTCACGGGTCTTAACAGCATCGCCTTTTTCGTTATCAAATAGCAGTTCGTCGATATCAATTTCTCCCCTAGCATAGCGTTCTTTGACAACATTCCACCACTCCCGTCTTTTCTTATCTGTTGGATCATTCTCGTCCGCAGTGGCGGGATCGTCAATCTTGCTCAACGCATTGCCAACGTACAACGACACATACTTCCAGTCCTTGGGGAACAGCCCAATATACGCCAGCTCAATCTCTGCTCTAGTCGCTTCTATTTTGGCTGCCTTTTTGTTCTTTTCTTCTGTAGCGTTCCGCAATCGTTTTCGCAGCCGCTGAACTTTTCGAGATGCCTTCCGTCTTTCAAAAAATCGTACCTTGTGATATTTATCCGACCGCTTTCTTTCAGATGCTGAGCGCTCAATTTCTCGCATTTCAAATTTCAATGCATCAAGCGCTCTTTTCTGCTCTCGAGTAGCTTCTGCTGTTGTATTCTTCTGCTGGCCACTCTCGGCTTGCCGTTCGTTCCTCTTCAACAAACGTTGGAGATCACGAATCTTCTTACGAAGCTTCCAAACTGCGCCGCTATTCCCAGCATCGTGTACCTCATTAAACTGTGGTTGTCCCTTAGCCATTTTTCCAAGCTAATTGTGTCAACCGTTCTATTTCTATTCTGTAGTGTCTATGCTATGTTCAACGTTTGATCTCAGCTTGTTCGCTTTACTAGCAAATATTTTTTTTGACCGGCTCTCGAGCCAAAGTAGACCGGGTAAGTCCCAATGGCATTGCGGGTTAGGGGTAGATGGGATGCTATTGAGCACTTGCAGGAGCTCCTGCAAGTGCTGTCGTTTGCATTCATGTTCGAGAATTCCACTTCAATGTGTTGTCATATATTTGATTTAAACTTCGTATATCGCAAGAAATAACCATTATCTAGACAGTCACCAGCTCCGATATCACTGCTGCTCTATAGAAATCATAGTAGTGGTCAAAGCCCACATATGAGCTTATTTAAATCCAATTCTAGCTTTCTTATCAGCCGGTTTGAGAATCTGAAACGAGCATAGCAACGTTTCGTCCACAGACATCATAGCACCGCTATTATCAAATTCACCGCAGTAGTTGGGAGCCGAAAAGATCGTGACGAGTTGCTGTTTAGCGCAGAATTCATACCCATCCTCGACTACCTGATGTGCTCTGCAAATCAAGTCCATATTATGTTTAGCCAAGAATCGCCCAATCACGTCTGGGCCGAAGGTGAACGACACACCGCGGTCATTTTCGCCCCAGCCAGTAATCGTTTTTTCTGGATCTGACCACAACAGGTCACACAGCAATCCAGACTCAGGCACCTTGAGGTTAGTACCGTAGAATAACAGCTGACTCTCAGTAACTACAATCACTTACATCAGTCGGTCTCATAATACGCCGAATTTGTTCCATCGAGTTTAGATCCGGTGAAAGACCGCCATGCATAGCGAAGATCCTCTCATCAACAACGGCAGCAACCGGTAAACAGTTGAAGCAATCTGTGAATGTTTTCCATAATTTGATGTTATACCTTCGTTTGCCTGATCATTAGCATTTGAGCCAGTAAAAAAAGAACGGTATAAAAGAAACTCACATTCGTCGTAAAATCCATAGATCCGGTTAACGGCTGCACTCTCGTGATTCCCTCTCAAAATAAAGAAATTCTCCGGGTACTTGATTTTATAAGCAAATAACAGGCAGATAGTCTCTGTAGACATAGATCCTCTGTCAACGTAATCTCCCAAAAATAGATAATTCGACTCTGGTGGAAATCCGCCGTATTCAAACAACCGAAGCAAGTCATAATACTGTCCGTGAATATCACCTATATGATCAGTAACCATCGCTATCGACGATAGATTTGTAAACGCTGGAAACAATACCGCATATCTACATTGTCAGCTCTAGTTTACTTTCAAGTTCAAGAAAAAAACGTCGTTGTAATACACATCATCATCGCCACCACCGTACCGATCACCGTCTTGTAAAGCGACAAGTAGTTTTTTGCTGGATGGGTTTTGGTTATGTATTCAAAGGTCCGTTGCGACGATTCTATTGGCCGTCTTAAATAATAAATTCTATCTTAATACTTATAGAGATCTACAAAGGGGCAAGACCAGGTGGTGGGAGGATGGTGCAACAAGAACAACAGCATCTGCGATGAGAGCATACCTTGATAGGGGCCTCGAGTTCAAGCAAAATCGGTTGTGAAATCAAGATTTCTCTGACTTTCGAACACAAGAACCGAATCTCGCCTTCGTCCAAGGTAACGCGTCGTCCTGGCCGGCTTCCACGTACTTTCAACAGCTTCTCGATCACAGTGTCCAACACTTGCTCATCGTCAGTTGAAGAAGCTGACATCACTTGTTTATTCACTCGCCGCTACAGCCTTTGACGATTCGATTAAGCCAAATAAGACAAATCGGAACTGCAGGCGTGACAACGTCGATCTGACGAATAGGCGAAGATAAAGGCGAACGGGAAAGCAAGGGAGCGAGGAGTTCCGGGCGGTTATATATCACGGCAATATAATCAAAGGGATTTGTACGATACAAGCTTTTGCTATCTACGGGAGTTTAAACTTACTTTGTCTGCATACATTAGAGCAGTAAAATTTCGCATTAATGACTAAAAAATAAGTTACTGGGAAATCGAAAACCAGAATGGGTATACAGGGTAGGTGTGATATTCGATTTTGGAGGGGTTTGAAATACTAGTCCGTAGTCGAAACTCTCAAATGAAATCGAGAAGAGACGAATCAATTGATGGAAAGGACAGCATGTCATTCATAGGTATACCATCCGGTGGCTGGAGACTGTCAATATTATCAGCAGTATCTGCAACGGCTGATTGGCTGATTGTTGTGTAAGGTACAGTCGCCTGGGGTCGAAGGAAGTACAACGCCGGGCCCTCCGTAGCAGGCTTATTAGATAGCCTCTTCAAATCTGTCAATGGTGTCCACATACTCGCAGCGTTCGTAAATGGCTGTACTTCAAGCTTAATGGTGTCCGGAAGAAGTGGGGTGCTTGAAGTTAGTTCAGGTATGTCCGACCAAGAAATGTGGTCTCCGTTGCCTGAATCGACGGAATCTGGTGTGTTTTCTGATGAACGCCGGTTGGTGTCGTCAGTCTCAACATATTTTCCATTGGAGAATGTCCAGCAATCCTTGCCTGTTTCTGGTAACACACACCCTTCACCAAATGCATCATCGTCCTTCTGATCGTATAAACTGCACTCTGATCCATCATCGTCACCGTAAAGTTCTTTGCCGTAATCATACCCCAAGGAACTATAATGCAGGATTTGATCGTCGTCGAGAACCAGATTGACACTTATGCGTGTATCATCATTATAGCTGAGCTTACGATTAAGACCACCACTGTAGTCCATTGAACTAACAGACCCACTGATAGAAAAGAATTTGACTAGATCGCGAGCTTCTTCTAGAATACTATCACTCAAAACTGTGGGAAAGTCGTTATTATGAAGCACAATATCGCCAACTTGGTCTGGCAAATCACGGGTATCATGGTATTCTGATATACTGCTAATACTTGGGATTTCACCGTCGCTGTGATCCTCATTACCAGTAGTAAAGTATAGCTGAACCTCTTTTAGTTCGGTGTCTAGTAAGGCTGCAAAGTTTGAACGGCTTCTAATAGTAGATCGACCATCACAAGAGCCTTCGTCCCATTTAGAATTCTGCGGGGTGCTGCTCGCTGGAATTCCTAACGAGAGATCATTTTCGCTCTGGGGACCCCTAAACGCTTGATTTGACAAATTTGAACGTACGCGTTGCAGGATTTCAAGAGAAGGAAATTTTACTATGCATGCCAGCTGCTCGGCAAAGCGAGTATTCAAATGCTGCGGTGACGGCAAATTCTGGAAACTGACAGATTCTGTGCTGAAAGACGTGAAAACGTCAGGAGTCTCTGGGCTATATTTCACATTAAGTACCCGGTCCCGCAAAATACACAACGGCTTGAAAGTGTATAGTGAATGTGTCTGAGTATAGCATTGAATCTTCAACCAGACGTCTCGTAGCCACTCAGCCACGCAATAGTCTACAGTGCAGTCCACATCTTCCTCAGCAAAGAGGCTTTCCGGCTTGTAGTAGCAAATATATCCAGTAATGTTGTTAAGCACTGTAAGCACATACAACCAGAGCAATGTCGAGATCACTTCCGAAAGAAACTCCAACTGTTCGTCCTCAGTAGGCATTTCTCGTTCAAAATCTTCCCACATTCGGATTCCGAGCTCAGTAACTAAGCTCCTGAATTGCACTTCACTCATTATATCGTCATGGAATCGTGTGACTTGTACAGCAGTCCGGTAATTTCCCACTCTACGTGTGAATCCTGAAGATCGAGATCGCGATGCCGGTTTGTTTACTTTTCAGCTGGGAGATTCGCGAATCGCGAATCGCGAAACATCCAAAGCCATCTGACGGTAGCCAAAAAGAAAAAGTTATCCAGTAGCCTAGAGAACTGATAGTCAAAAGATGGAATCAGTTAAAAAACAATAATGAATTATAATTAATGAATAACGTTAATAACATAACAACTACTACCCTCCCCCAAAAAACAAGATCTAAATACTCCGCGAAATAGTTGAAATAGAAAGCTGCCAAAATTATACATCGTTTGCAGACGCAGCTTATATATAATCATGGTGAATGCATGCATTAACCAACGAATGCGTTTGACGAAAAGAAAAAATTCTGAAAATTATAATGGAGCATTCGAATAGCGAAAGTCAGAATAAAAAGAGCAATGAAAAACTAGATCGCCAAAAAACCAGACCCGTGGCTATGAATCATGCCACAATTGCCGATGCTTGCCTTCAGGAATTGACAAATACGAACACAGAACACTTGACTTGTTTTCATTATACTACGCCAAGATAGATCACGGACAAGGCAATGAACTTTTTGCTGTGTGAAATAAACCTGTCCTAATCCTTATTGACCAGCTTGCTGCCCGGCTTGTTGGTCGCCATTTTGCTGCGGCTGCTGATTACCACCGGTGCATCTTTGCCAGCTTGGCAAGCCACATCCGAAACCAATAACAACATAAACAAGAAAGATAATGGCAATGATAAGTAACACAACCAGCTTTCTATTCTTCCACCACATTTCCCGACGGAGCGCGGTAGAGCGTTTGCGGAAAGCAAATGCAGTCTGGTTCATGTGATCGGTCTTGTCGACAAGGTTCTCAATACGCTCTCCTCGCTCAATCACACGTTCAATATTCTGAGACATAACATCTTTGACACCTTCGATCTCGTTTCTGACTGCAGAGACCCGATCGCCATCTGGAGAATCTGCCTTGGCCATAAGTCTGCCAAGCATGTTGTTGAACGAGCCAAGGGCGAACGGAGTCTCGCACTCACCAACTTGTTCAGCTGAGAATGACTTGTTGAATTCTTTCTGCACATCGAGCAAGTAAGCGAATGGCAGACGACGTGGGACGGTCGACAAGGTGATGGCCAGGAACGTCACGCCACCAGGAACAAGATCCGAAGCGGGTGTTGTGATATAGTGAACCAACCAGTTGTTATGGATGTATGTAAGCTGATACGATTAGCTTCAGTAATCAACGCCAAAGTAAACGCCGTAGAAGGTGATGGAGTTAAAAAAAACGTACCTTTTGATCGTCATCAGCAGGAATCTTTGGTAAAATCAATGATGCGACCGCATTAGCGTTGGATCTCAATGGAGCGTACTCGGCCAAGACAGTAGTACCATGAGCCACACAGGCATAGAGGACTAGAAAGGAGAAGTGTGTTAGTTAAAGAGTAGAGCGAACGCATCGACGTCCTCCGGCCACAATGGCGATGACGACGACGGCGACGAACGACTCATGAAAGAGTCGCCATCGGGACAGCAATCCAGTGTCAAACGGCTTTTTCATAATCAGGAAATGACTTACAGTTGGAAGCAACCATTTTGTTTTACAACGGGACGACCAACCAAGGAATTTCAACTCAAACACGCTCTAGTTGGAAGCAGGTTTAGACGTTTCGATAACTTCCCGCCCTTAGTCACCTAGTGCTTCGGCTGGCTGCATACATTGGCCGGTCCAGACAGACGGGTTAAGGGTAAGGGGGTAGATCGATCGCGATAACAGATAAAAAGCGATTCGAAGGGGATCGTACCGGATGTCACGGGGCTCGTAGCGTGCAGGTTTAGGGCCCCGAAGCGAGGTGCGGCAGGTGCGGCTTAGAACGTTGGGATTAAGAAACGGACCGGGGACTTGAATGAGTTTTCATTCCTGTTACTTCCTGTCCTCACCCGACTAAGTTAGTACAGAATGTTTGTTCTCAAATTAGTTACTCAGTTTTTTGCAGCTATCTTTCTTGAAGATCTTCCTGCAGGTTTGCCGTCAACTCCACCGCCAACTGGTGGTTGTCTGACGAACCTGGCTTCGTAAGG
>JAKTSU010000079.1:0-57719 GCA_030580395.1 Myxozyma nipponensis
CCCCCCCCATGCATCCAGCCACCGATCCCGGTGCGAATAACCGACGGCTACGATCATCATCGGCTGCACCTGCTTGCTTTCGAGGGTCCCCTACGCATCCCCTACGCAAGCGTGCCCAGGCCCCCCCCCCCAATAATCACTAGTCAGCCGCTTTGCCGGGGCTATTGTTTACCTACAAACACACCAAAAAAAAAAAAAAAAGGCACCCCCTACGCAGGAACTGAACTGGCCGAGCCAGCAGGAACTTTGTTTCGTACTTCAAAGCGCTGTGCTGCTGTTTATTAACACCGGTTTAAGCCGGTTAAGGGTCCGGTTAAGGGTCCCGGTGCAGGTCACTGCGACCGCCGTCCAGGGGGCTAGGAGCTCTCACTAAAAACCAGACATTAAAGGCTTACAACTCCTTCTTGTCGTCCACACTGGACTTCTGGGCCATCTCGATAGCCATGCCGAGCAACCCGACCCCGTATTCGACCTCGTGCTTGAACGCTGCATTGTCCCGTAGTAGACCTTTCTCTTGACTTGACTCTGCGTTAATACCTGTGGCGGAGGCGGCCAGCATCGCCGCTCTGGCGCCGTACTTGCGTCTGGCATGGGCCGTCACCGTCGGCGAGTCAAACCCGTCCAGCACCTGTCGCGCCAGATACCGTACCGCCACAAACACATGCTCCGACACCAGCACACCAGCCAGGAGTAACCATGGATGAACACTCACCAGTCCGCTGTTGTTGTCGCCTGATGGCGACGAATACATGGCAACCACCGACGCCGACGTCAGCGAACCGAGCCAAGTGAGGAAGCCAAGATTGGCAGCCCAGGGGCCGATCGACTCCGCCTGCTCCGGAATCGGTCTGCGGTCATCCAAAACAATCTTGAGCGCGTCCCCCCGCAGTTCGACCCAGTTGTTGACAAACGAAAACAACGGTGCCAGCGGCCACACGGCGGAAAACATCGCCAGGTAGCCAAACTGGATCACCATCTCGCGATAGTCGTCGGCCACGTCGTAGTCTGGGAACTCGGCCTCGGCCCTGGCCCGGGCCAGGAACCCGGCCTCGTCATCGGCGTCCGGCACCGCCAGCTCCACCGTGGACCCGGCCAGCTTGCGGGCCTCGGAAAACAACCGGCGCTGCAGGTACGGCAGGATCGTTTCGACAAAGAAGTTGATGACCTGGGCCGTCGCCGTGAAGTACACATACTGCTGGCGCAAGCGCAGCCGGTTCAAAGCGAAATCAGCCGACGTCGTGGTGGTGGTGGTGGTGGTGCCGGCTGCTGCCTTGCCGGCGACCTTGCCGGCAACCTTGCCGGCCACGGTGGTGATCACGTCGAGATTGGGCGCAATGAGGTGGCCAAACGGCAGGTACACGTACGCCGACAGAAACAGGCCCATGTACGACGTCAGGAAGTTAACGACAAACATCTTCTGCACCAGCGAATGGTCGTAGGCGTGCCTGGCGGCGTGGTTCTCCCAGTCCGTCATCGCCGTCGCCACCGTGCGGTACACCGCGGTGAACGTCGGCACCAGCGCCGCCAGCAGCGCCGTCGGCAAAAACACAAGGTACTGCTTGCCCGGGCCGCCGTAGATCTCGCCAATGAAGATCTCGATGACAAACACCGCCGCCTGCAGCGTCATCAGCGCCAGTCCCGCCACCACCGCGGCCGGGATCGCCATGAACTGCTTCACCACCCGCTTCCACGACGGATAGCTGCCGATCGGCGTCTCGCCGGTGACCGGGTCGGTGTCGCCGCCGCCGCTTGTTTCAGGCACGAACTCGGCCCTGGCGACCGCCACTGCCGAGCACCCGGCCACGCCCCACTCGGTCGCCAGCTCCCGCTCGCGCTTGCTCCACGCCTCCACAAACACCGCTGCCCACAGGCACGACAGGCAGGTGAAGACGGCGGAGAACGGCGGCAGGAACAGGTAAGCGGCGACGCCCAACACCGCCGGCACCGCCAGCCACACGAAGTAGTACTGCAGGAAGGCAAAGTACAACGCGATCTTGGTCCCGAACGCGTCCTTGAGCACGTCAAGCTCGGCCTTGTCAAGCAGCCATTTCGTGCTCCACCGTTTGATCCACGCCACGTCGAACTCCGGGTCGTGCAGCGCAAAGATGGTCTCGACCATCACCCACTCGCCGGTGCCGGGCGTGATGCCAAGCCCGTTCTGGTTGACCGGGCTCGTCAGTTTGGCGTACACCAACCTCAACCGGTCCGCCAGCGCCACTTCCTGCTCATCATCTACTGAAGGCACGGTGGGACGGATCTCCATGAGCCATTCCTTGATCTGCGCCTGCCGGGCACATGCTTTCACCACGTCATCCCCGGCAGTGACAAACACAAGCACTGATCCGGGTTTATTCAATCGCACCGTGGCGGAGATCCCGGAGTCTGCCAACGTCACCAACAACTTCGTCAACGCTTTCCCTGCTGCTTCCTTATCGCTGTTGCTGCTGTTGAACACAATCACCAGGTCGTTTCGCAGCCGACTCGGCGGTTGCTTCGTCGCTGCTACCTTCTCTTCGTCCATCTCAATCTCAATCTCAATCTCAACAGTGCCAACAGTGTAACCCGATCAAGTTGAACACAGCAACTGACGACGACTGCCGATTTATCGTCGACGATCGATGTTTTGATGATGCCGCGTCTGGCATTTAGCTTCGTCATTTTTTTTTGTCCCCCCCCCCCCCAAACCCGGGCCCGGGCCCCGCGGCCGCCCGTCCACCGCCGCGGACGGCTGCTCACGTGATTGGCCGCGTTGGAAGTATTTTAAGGGATTCGTATTGTCCAGGTGACAAAGTAAGCGGTTCGTAGGTTGCTTCCGGCAGACGTTGCTCGCCACTAATGACTTAAGCTATGGGTGAGTAGTAACGGAGAAGACGGTAAAGGCGGCAGAGAGGAGACGACGAAAATGAGCCAAGCTTGGGCGGGCGCACGCTCCGGCGTTGTAACCGGTAGTGTGTAAAAATTTTCGTTTCGCTGGACTGGGGAGCATGCCGTGTCCAGACCCTCGGGGCTACAATGATGATGATGATGATGATGATGATATTAAGCAATAAAAAAAAAAAAGACTCCAGCTCCAGCGGACATGCGGTTGATGATAGTATACAATTAGTTGATGGCCAAGGCCTCAATGTCTTGAGTAGCGGCTTCGACTACCAGGTCGTAACCAGGCGGCGAGGTTGGCACGTCGTCGTAAGTAGGCGGCACCTCGTCGTTCCATGCGATGCCGAGCCCGCCGCGGTCGGTGATGTCGATGTTGAACTGCATGCGGAGGATGCGAGCAGCGCCGGTGGGGCTGGCCTGGTGCTGACCCCGGGTCGGGATGTGTTCTTCCGACACCAGCATCTCGACCACGAGCACATGCTCGACGGAGAACCCGATGGCGTCGTGGCTTACGTTGCAGCACACCGGGGTTGCGGTCATGGTCGAGACCTCGATCTCGGCGTCGATGCGGCCGTCGTTGCAGTAGTCTGATTTCCAGCCGGACTTGACGTCCTCGACCGCGACCGTGCGCACGTCCTCGTGGGCGGCGGCGTTGGCGGCGGCCAACGACTCGTGGTCGCCATGGTCTTTGCAACTGGTGGTGTTGAGCTTTGTGATTTCGTCAAGACGCCAGGAGAACTTGCGCAGGTGCCAGCGGGTGGCCTTTTCGCGATTAACAATCGAGTTGAGCTGCAGCTCGATCGTGAATGACGATTTCGGGTAGGTCACAGCCGGCAGCGATGCCGTCACGGTCAGGTTCGTGGGCGGGAACACCCGCAGACACTTGCGGACGTCGGTGGACGCCAGTGACCGGAACAGCTGCAGCGGCCGGACCAGTTCCAGCGGCGGCACCACGTCCTTGGCAAGCGGCACCGCTGTCGCCCGCAGGTAGTATCTGATGGTGGCCAGGGCCGACGTCGAGCTGGCGGGCAGGTCGCCGGCGAGCAGGTGCGAGAACGGGTAGCCGTACTCTGATCTCGGCAGCACCACGTCGTGGGTGAGCAGGTCCCATGCCTTGAGCACGGTGCGCTTAACACCGCAGGCTTTGCACGGCGCCACCGCCGGCCGGTTGGTTCTGATCTCCTGCAGCAGCTCCAGCTTTACCGACGACAGCGGCACCGCGTACGCGTTCACGTACAGGAACAGCAAGCCCGACAGCAACGCTCCGGTTGACGCTGACGGCGGGCCGTGGCATACCAGTGGCGGCGACTCGATCACCAGGTTGAACTCGAGCGGCCGGATCGAAAGTGCTGCTGGCTTGCGACTTTTGGACGACGACGACGACGACGACGACGCTGGCAGCGGGTCTTTGGCCAGCAATACTGGCGAGTAGCTTGGCGGTCCTCTCATGTCTATCGTCTATAATGGTATGACTTGTGATGATTGAATAATAGAAACGTATAAATCTGCGCTAATCGGCACCACCGCCAACAGCCGAGGGGGGGGGGGGGTGGTGCCCAGCTATATATATACATCCCCCCCAGGCCTCCCCCCCCCCAGTTCAACACATGACCGGTCGCCGGAGTAGTGCGGTACGAGCATAGAGGGAGGGGGGGAACACCAGCGGGCAAAACATGCCAACAAACAAGCCAAACCGGTCAAACAGCACACACAAACCCCCCGGTCACCTTCCGCGGGAAGTCTATTACATTGCTTAGTCGTCACTTACCCCCCTCACCGCATCAGGCAAAAAATAAAAAAAAAAAGGGATTGCTTTACGTCGTTTGGTGGTGGTGATAAACGCGTATTATGACGACATTCTGGCGCGAACTTGAGTAACTGAAAATCTCTTTCCCCGGAGGCGGCGGCCGCCGGTTCTGTTGTTTGTTGTTTGTTGTTTGGTTTTTTTTTTTTGCTTTTGCTTTTTTTTGGGGGGTTTTTTTTTTTTCTTGTTGTTTTTGTTTTCCTTTTTTCGTGCGAGGCGGTTTACGGCGGGTGGCTGCAGGGTAAGCGAAATGATCAGCGCACAACGGTAGCACAAACGTAGTACGAGAGTAGCAGTAACACGAGAGTAGCAGTAATACGAGAGTACGAGAGTACAAGACTACAAGAGTAGCACAAAGCTAGAAGTCGCACGACAGTAGTACAAGGTAGCAGTAGCACAGCAGTCGCAGGCTCGTGGCCGTTAACAATCAAGGGGCCGTGAAAAAAAAAAAAAAAACAAAAAAAAAAAAAGGTCCCCTAATTAGCAGGTGGCCACCTGAATTAGCAACTGACCCCCCCCCCCATAAATAGTAATATGCCCGTCAACTGCGTTAAACTCACCATCGATGCCGTGCTTGCCTTGCTGGGCACCTGGGCACCTGGGCACCTGCTGGGCTGCTGGGCTGCTGGGCTGCTGGGCTGCTGGGCTGCTGGGCACCTCGGCTGCTGCGTGGAGCGGAACCCAGTTTGACAGACGCCACCGCACGGAAAAGAAGCAGTGGCGAGGGGGCCGCGAGCGACAACCGAACAACCGAACAACCGAACAGATCTAAGATCGATTTTAACATCGGTTTGAGATCGAGTAGAGGATTTTGAATCAATCCATCCTGTCGATCTGTCTCGACGGAATGTTCAACCGGGTGATTCGGTTGTGTTGGCAGTGACGGGTTGTGCGTCTGGCGTTACTACCTGCTGTCGCAGTACCCCGAGCTGGTGTCGTTAAAAACATGAATTTTTAATTGCTACTGTGAATTAAAAAAAAATAAAAACAACAAAAAAATTTACCAGCCAAACGAATAAACTGTCAAACGCCTTGTTCGCCCCCTGCCACAGGGCTAAAGGTACAAAAATTACTGTCAAACGCCTGTTTGCCCTGTTTGCATGCCGGCTAGAGAAATACTGTCAAGGTATAGGTTACCAGGATCGGCAGCGTGATCATCAACGAAACGTACTGAGTGATGAGCGTCGCCGCCAGGCAGTCCATCTGCGGCACGCTCCGAGACCCATCCTCAACCTCGCTCTCGTCCGGGGCAAAGAACGCGGTGAGGTAGACCTGGGTGGTGGCACTGGGAGCTGCCGCGCACACCGCCCACACAAAGAAGCAGATCAGGTCGGATCGCGGGATGACACCGGCCCGTCGCATGCCGTCGGCCCATCCCAGAGCAACCACCGGTAACACCACCAGCTTCAGCGCCGTCAGCACCAGCACCACCTTCCAGAACCCTTTCGGAATCGACGTGATCTTCAGCCGGCCGATCATCGACCCCAACATCAGCAACCCCAGCGGCACCGACGCCTGGCCCAGGAACTGCACAAAGTCCATGACAAAGTCCAGCGGCGGCAGCCCGTCCGGCGCCGTCGGCATGTCGTAGCTGGTCTGCACGAACAACGCCTTGAGCGGGTGCACGACCGCAATCACGATGCTGATGATCAGCGACGCCGCCGGCGGCTGGTACAGGTTCTGCAAAGCAATCTTTAGCCGGGCAACGATGATCGTCTGGTGCTGCCGCCGCCACCCTTGCGACGTCTCGGCGGCATCAAGCTCCATCGTTACTGCCGACACCATGGGGTCAAGACCGGCGCCGTCGCGGACGCCGTCGTCGCCATCGCCGTCGTCTTCTACCACCATTCCCGGCCCTGGTCCCCCCGACACGGTGGCTCGTCGCGACCGGGACCGTCGAAGCCGCAACGACTGCATCGCTGCCGACTCCACCGGATGCAGACTCAGGGTACTCCGCACCGGCTCCACCATCTGTAACATAGGTTGTTGTACATTGACCATTTTGTTGTTGACTTGTACTGTTGGTGCCCTCTCCAGATCCGCCGTCGTCGTCGTCGTCGTCGTCGTCATCGTCACTGCCGCTGCTGTCGCCTGATTACTCCCCCACAGTCTCGCAAAAAACCCCCGTTTTGTCTGACTACCCTCACCATCTGTAATTCCAACTGTCTTCTTCTCACCGGCATCAACCTCAGCCGCCGTGTCACCGCCAAAGTCTGTGGCGAAATCGCTCTCGACCATCTGGATGCCGCCGCCGGCAAACAGCGTGACAATCATCACCGACGACAAGATAGACACGTAGGCAATACCCTTGGTTTCGTCGGCAGTGGTGAACGGTGCCGACTGGGTGATGGTCATCACGTACGCCATCGGGATGTCGCCGGAGTTGTTCCAGATCGCTGCCACCCCGGCGCCTCCGTGCCATCCCCGCGGCACCGGCGTGCACCACCGCACAATCACAGCAAACACCAGCCCGATCAGGTAGTAGAGGATTGCCGTGAGCATCTGCATCGCCGCCGTCTTCATGTGCGACGAGTCCAGCGCTGCCACCACTTTGGAGAAGATCAGGCACGGGAAGATCACGTTGATCACCAGCGACGAGATCTTGCGGCAGGTGTGAATATCAAGCACCCCTATGATTAGCATCACCTAAGTATCACCTAAGCATCAGTTTGCGTCGGCTCACCCTTCTTGGACAGGTAGATTCCCACCCCGGCGGCCATCACGATCTTGACCATTGGCTTGAGGGCAATATAGATTGCCGCTCCGACGGAAATAGAGTCGCCCATTTGGTATATGTGATTGTGATGTATGTTATGTATGCAATGTAGGATATGCAACGTTCTATAGAGATGTATCAATCAAGTTCAGACGATGGCATGCCATGCAGAACGTGGAATGAGGGGATGCACAGCTCTCGGGTCGTGGGCATCCCTACTGGGCAGTAGGTCGCTGACAAACGAATGAATAAATAAACTGCACCGGCTATCAACCGGTTAACAATGCAAACCACTAGATCCACAGTTCGCCTGTCCCACTCAATTTCCTATCGTGGTGCCGTCGTCGTCGTCGTCGTCGTCCTCGGTCGGCTTCTGGTGCAGAGTTTTATCGACGGCATTTGGTCCCACGCCCCGCGGTGGGTCACAGGGATTTGTGGTGTGCGCCGCTCCAGCTCCAGACGGGCCTGCCCGACTCGCAACTCCACCGCCAACTAGTGTCTGTTGGATTCGCTACCGTAGACGGACGTAATAGGGACGCAGGACGTTGGTCGTAATGGGGGGCAGGGGCAGGGGGGGGGGGGACAGCAACATCCAAATGACGTCGACGACTTCCCCTCTGTCCCCCACGCTGCTCATTCCCTTATCAGCTAATCGCCCCCCACCATGAGACTACTTCCCCCCACCCACGACAATGCCAGGCTGCACAGACCGAACACCTGGTGCGGACTAAGTATGGGAGTGATTTTTTGTAGACAAGTTCGTGATCCTGTCGTCGACCATGACCGGCGTGGTTCTATACTCTCTGGCTGCTTGCTACCTCGAAGCTGAGCTGGACCGACGACGGGCGTCGGCTGGCTTGCCGACACTCCGCGCCGAATGAATTGGTCCCCGGAACGGTTTACCCCCATCACGCCAGGCAGATCCACAACACAAGCGATGCAACGATGAAATCAACGATGAAATCAACGATGAAATCAACTGGACTATTTTAGCTCCATTCAATCCACCGGATTAACCTGCCGGGAACCAGCCAGGAATCAGCCTTGAACCAGCCGGACCGCCGCGGACCGCGAGGCGTCCCAGACTCGTATGCAAGATCCATCACTAGGACACTCTTGACCCCGCCAGGCCGGGATTATGCAAGCCATCCGAGCGGGATAGATAAAACGGTTACAATTTAATAAAACCGATGACGACGTTAATGTTTATTAAGATCCCTGCATCTGGATATATGTGTGATGTTCATTTCGTGCATTTGCCCCCCCCCCCTAATCGAGTCGTCGAGACGCGTCCAGACTTTGGGGGTATCGGCGCCAACGTAGACGCGTCGAGCCGAGGCCGCCGGTAGTCACAACCCGAAGGGATGGTTGACAAGGGCAAGGATGTTGATCAGCAATGGTTGACAACGATGATGATCCATGCCATGCTCGCTGTCAACCCGTCCACTCCACTGCCGTCCACGGTCAACGCGTTCGGTGGCTTCTGTCGGGGAGCCTGCCACCCACCACCATTGCTCCCCCCCCCCCGCGCTTCATCGCTCTACCGGTCTACCCGCGCTGCACGCCAAATCATCACATCTCATCACATCACGATTCATCTTATCATATGCTTCACCTGATGCATGTCAAATGTTCGCCGAGTCGCGCCGCCACGACGCGTTTCCCGTTCGCGCATCGCGCGCTGGGAGTTTCGAGCTCACGCGTCGAGCGCTCGCGCGCGACGCGTCGTCCCGGACGCTGCCGCGACCGACCGCCTCCTCGGTCCCGCCGCTTGGCTCCCCTTGCGTTCGTTCCACCACCAGTCAGCCGGCGAGCTTTTTGTATACTTCTTCATCTATCCCTGCTTGCATTTCCTTCTCTCTCTGGTTCTTGCCATTCACCTTGCTTGCCTTCCGTCCTCGCTCACTCATACTCATCGCTCGGTGCCATTCGTTTCACCGATCCTCACTCTCCGTCGGTATCATCCTGTCCCCCGTTGAGCACAGCACAGCACCGCTCGGGATCACCACCGGTGGCCAGTGAAGCGAGCACTGAACACGATATCGGGTCTATTCTACTGATCCGTGAATCTTAGTTTTGCCAATCTGGCTGGGCCATCAGTTTCAACCACCCCTCGCATCCATTCATTCGCGTCTCTCCTTGGATCGATTCGCTCTACTGCATCATGTCGTATCCCAACTGCCAAGACCTCCTCGATATCTGGAACGCACCATCTCGGGATCATGCACCTGACGACGAATCATTAACATCACCATCATCATCATCATCATCATCATCGTCATCCGCCGCCGCGAAAACTCCAGCTCCGGCTGCAAAAGCCGTACGGATGATTCGCACTCAGTCATCACCGGCTGCTGCTACCTCCTACCGCCAAAGTCTACCCAAACAATCTCCCACAAGCCCGTCTGCGGCCAGCTCGACTGCTGCTACGCCATGGCCAATACCCACTATTACTACCACCTCCACCGCCAAATCCAAATCACCGCAGACCTCGTCATGGCTCTCACCGTCGTCGTCATCGTTCTCGCCAAACGATTTCGAACGTTCTCATCATCGCCAACCGGTGAAACATACCAATAAATCTTCACTACAATCGTCATCGAACTTGAACACCGTCGCGCCGGCGGCTCCGTCTTCGGCTCCGTTTGGCGGGTTTCTTAAAACGCCAGTGATGTCACCCATGCATGAGCTGCCGACCGATCAACAACAACAACAACAACAACAACAACAACAACAACAACAACAACGGAGGCAGCAAACCTCAAACACAACCTCACCGACACTGGCAACCGTGAACCAGTCGAAACGTGAAGCTCCGAAATCGAATACCGTCACTCCTCGATCCGCCAAACGCGCCCGTCAAACCGGTGGTAATTTGATAGCATTATACTCGGACGCGACGACCGAAGACGAACTCGACGACAACGACAACGACGACAACGAGTCTGAGCCAGATCATGAATCCGCCAATCCCGCCACCAAGTATTCAAACCAAACTCGCCAAACTCAGGGCCCGTGGGTATCCCTCACCAACTCTTCATGGCTGGTCTACACCGCCAGCAACCAAAAATTCGTGACCTCGACTTCCAGAGCAGCAGCAACAGCAACAGACAGACAGGTTCCGCCGTCGAAGAAGTCAATGAACCGCAAATCTTCATCGCTCACGACTCCGACTCGGCCCTCACTCACACTCACGACTCCGAATACAGTGTCATTGCTGACGCCACCGTCCACCGTCAGGTCTGCCCCGTCAGATCTCAACCGCCCGGCTACGGCGCCGTTACCCCCGTCATCGGCGTCCTTCCGTTCTGATTCCAGGCTCGTCTCGTTCTACGACGCGGGTCATCACGGCGCGTTCAAATCGCAAGCCGAACCTGATCAGTCTGCATCTCCTACAAAGCCTGCCACCACCGCCGCCGCTGCCACGCCAATGCAACCGTCCCGGTCGGCAACAGCTGTCGATAGCCAGTCGACCAAGAATAACAAACCCGCCTCTGTGGTATCGTTACCATCTCCGCCGAGGACGGCCCGCTCAGCCACGCCTGACTTTACCCGACGATCCATGTCGACATCTGATTTCAGCGGCCCGGCCTCTGCGCCATTACTGCCGACGTCGTCGTCGTTGTCGTCGTCGTCGTCGTCGTCGTCGTCGTCAGGCCCCTCGTCAGGACCTCAACAATCGTTCGACCGCCAGCATTTTCAGCAGACAAACGCCTCGGTCTCAGTCTACGGTTCCAACATGCCTGGGATGCCACCAGCTGCGGCACCAGTCCAGGCACCATCTCCAACAAAACCTGCCGCCGCTAAACCTGCCGCCGCCAAACCTGCCACCATGGTGACTCCATTGAAACGGTCCCGGTCGACGGCAGCAGTCATGCAGATGACCAAGGCTAGCAAGCCTCCCGGCAGCAACAGCGAAAAAGCTTACTCGGCAGTACCGGCGTACCTGGCATATTCGTCTCGTCAGCAGCGCGAGTCTGAAGAATCCGCGCCGGACCCGGTCTGGCCGGCTGAGATCGAAGACGCGTTTATGGAGGGTATGTTAAATTGCCAAAAGGGGTTAAAATATTACATGGACTAACTCATAACCTAGCTATCCACAAGATCCCCAAAGTCGGCCGCCGGAAGATCATCGTGAACGGTAGCACCAGGGGCCGGAACGAGTTGATTTCCGACTTTATTTTCCACCGCACCGGCAAGGTCAGGTCACGCAAGCAAGTGTCGAGTCATATTCAGGTTCTCAAGCATCTGTTGAAAGACAACAATGAGTGTAAGTTCCCCGAACTGTCAACAGCAACAAGATGATGCTAAATTTTTTTTCTAGTCATGAAGTTGGTATCCGACGACACTGCCGACAGCCCAAGGCGGCAATTGTTAAACGAATCGGACTCTACTGCAGTACGGTCGGGTTCGAAACTGATCTACCGGCTTCCGCCCCAGCTCCCGTCACCGTCCACCGACGCGTTCCCTGCTGCTCCGGTTCACCATCTGCAGCGGACACAATCGCAGCCGGCAATGACGGCAATCAATACCACGCCTACTAGTTTCTACGCATCGATGCCACAACACCAGCAGTCAATCTCGGAACACCCAACCGGCTTCACTCACCGCCACAGCATCGCGGTAACATCTACTCCGGTGACTCAGGGTGGGCCCAGGGGTATTGCCGGCATGACTCCGCCAATGAGCGCCGCCAACCCGCGCAAACTAGCCGGCGCCAACTCCATGGCTGCTGCTGCCATGAACTCAACCGCCAACGACAGCATTGGCCATCATCCAGACGTGACTCCGTCGCTGGTCGCGGCTGACCACCACCACCACCATCTCATGAGCAGCCCGACACCGGCGCCGTTTGCGATGCCAATGATAAAGCAAGAGCCGTCTGAAGTCACCCACCACAGCGGAGTCAAGTATGGAATCGACCCTCACCACCACCACCACATGTCAGTCAAACACGGAGGGATGGTCCCGGACGCTACCAAACTCATGTCGTCGGCAGCAGTGTACATGCACGACGACCACCTTGGCGACGCGTTCCTGTCGCCGACTGCCATGGCCCACACCCACTCCGCGCCCGGCATGATGTATCATCCATCCCAAGTCCAGCGCATGCTGAGCAGCAGCGGCGACCAAATGCATCCCTCCTCCGCATACGACCCGCACGGCGCCATCGCTACACACTCATTGTCATCATCATCATCGTCATCGTCGTCGGCGGCGGCGACATCACTGGCTTCGGAATTGTCGTCCGACGCGGCAGTCTGCGCGTCAAATGCTACTGTTGGCTACCAGCTCGAGCCCGAGGACAACGTGTGGATCGTGTCTAATGCACCGATGCATCACTCGGCGTCAGACATCTACTCGCCCGATTTGCTAGAAAACATGTGGATGTAGAAAAAAACCCCACCACCACCACCACCACCACCACCATCATCATCATCATCATCAACATCATCACCGCCCTACGACTTATGATTATTATTAAAGTGTTTTTCTTTTTGGAGCCATGTTTTGGATAAGTTTTGGTTTGTCCCCGCTGCCCGCCGCGTTTTAGTTATGATTTGTTATGATCAGCATTGTGATGACGTATAGTAGAATTAAAAATGACATTAAAGTCTACTTATATACAAGTATCCCCCCACCACGACAAGCCTTTTTGTAACAAAACGAACAATCCCCCCACCCATCTATCACCTTGAGAATGCAAGCAACGACCACCACAGCGACGAACTAGTCGATCCTAGTCTTGCCGGAGTCGAACAACATATCATCGCCAATCAACAGATCCCTAGCCGTCGAACTGTCGGAAAGCGGTGCCGCCAGGGACGACGATACCGGCGACATCGAGTACATCTCCATCTCGTCGGTTTGATTAGCAAGCGGCTTGTATGCGATCGGACCCGAGTCTGATTTGCTCCTCGGCGGGATCCCAGCAGCAGCAGTGCTGCCCAGCTCGATGTCGGAATCGATGTCGCCATCTTCGCCGTCATCGTCGTCGTCAGCAGCAGCGGCTGATTTCTCTTCCTGAATCTTCTCACGCATGCGGCGGATCCGTAGGAAATTGTACAGGGCAATGGCAATCAACGTGACGACAAGGCCGGAGATGTTCACCGGCGTGAGTCTGTCGCCAAACACGCTGGCCGACGCGGCGATGGTGCACACTTCCTTGAATATGCCGACGATAGACAACGTGACGACGTTGGTGCGCCGCAGCAGAAAAAACTCCGCCGCGGTCATCAGGAACGCAATCACGCCAGGCCCGATCAGGATCAGGAACCACATGTACCACGGCTCGTCCTGCCAGATCGGCGCCGACACAAACCGGCCCAGTCCCTCGATCGGGATCGCCAGGACCAGCAGGGTAACGCCCATCACCGGCGCTAGATAGAATATCGTCGCGAACGGATTCGACGTTGCCGGGTTGCGTTTCAGCAAGATCTTCGTCAGCGACCACCGGAACCCGGACAGCACCGCGGCAATCAGCACCAGGATAAACCCGATCAACACAAACTGCGCCTCGGACGCCACCATCATCACCGTGCCGATCGTCATCAGGCCGATGATGCCAATCAACTGGAACGTCGGTTTCTCCAGTCTGAACACGAACGCAAACAGTAACACAAACACCAGGTTGGATGACTTCACCATCGCTATCTTTATCAGCTACCCACTCTCTCTCTCCACATTATCACGGTTCGTTTCTTACTGTAGAATCCTAGCGTAATGTATCGCAACGACATGTTACCAAGCCCGATATCAGCCCCGGTTGCGACTCCACAAGACCCGATATGGGTACTTATATTAGCAAATTGATCGCCCCCTTCATAATCCCCGAGACTAAAACTCACAAGTACACTCTCCATGACATGCGTGTCTCAGGCGACGGCCGCGGCCGCAATCGGGGGATGGAATACAACACCAACGCTGCCAACCCGGTCTGGACCACCATGTGGAAAGACGACGCAAACAGGGGGAACTTGAACCCCAGGTACTGCTCGGAAAACATCCATTTGTTGTACTACCATTAGCTTTGCTCAGAACGGGACAACAAGCGGCCTTACCAGCGAGAGTGATAATGAAAAAAAGTACCACAGTAATATGAAACAGGTGTTGATGACGATCTTGCGAACTAAGATCGAGTCGGTGGATGCAGTCACGAGCTTCCTCGGCGGCGGCGGCAGTGGTGCATGACCCGGGTTCGTGACATATGGATCTGCGTCGTCAATATCAAACGCACCTGCGTCCTCAAGCCCATCATCCTCGTCCTCGTCGTCGCTCGTAAATCTATCCTCGAACGTCACCACTTTGCGCCCACGTCCACCACCGTCCACAGCCACCGTTGCCGCCGCCGACGTCATACTACCACGCCGTAATCCTCCTGCAAAGTACGTACCGCCCAGCGACGAATTGCGTCGATGGTGGGTACTCGACGATCGTTCACCTCCGCCTGACAGCAGGTACTCCACCGGAGACCCAGCAGCGTCGTTGTCGCCGCCGCCGCCGCCGCTGCCGCCAGTACCCCCCAGGGCAGTATCCAGCAGTGCTAATCGCGGCTTGAGCTCCGGCATGTGTCAAGTTCTAGTCTTTCAGTCTGGATCTTGTCGTTGTGATTGTGTCCACGCAGCATATGATCACCACCGTCCGAATATCTGAACCGGCCGACGCAACAGTCACCACACCGTCAATTCAGCTCTGACAAAAAAAAAAAAAAATGAAATGTAAAATGCTTGTAGTTTAGATCTATCCGATATATAGTCAAACCATTGGTCTGTATGTATTTAGAATGCTGCTGGATGGGATCTCCCGCGTCATGATAAATCAAATCTATGGGTGCAGCAACTCAGGCAAGCCTTTAATTGCAGCAGCAACCGAAATCGCTCCCATCATTATCGACCGAGTACGAGTACGCGAAAGGCCGGCCATCAACCATAACATACGGAACCACGATTTTTAGTTAAGATAGAATTAAACAAAAAAACAGACTCATACCCATTACAATAACCGCCGAGGATTTGGTTCAGTTTCCTGTCTTGACCATATACATACAACCTTACGCGTAAACCCGCTAACATAACCCAACTAGATATAGTCACACTATAAAAAAAAAGAGCCAAACTCCACGCTATCCTGCCTTACTTTCAACAAAAAACAAACCGAGACCAATCCGGCTATATCACAAGCGAGTCGATTTCGTCGCAGATACCTGCTGCACCTCGGTTCCGGGTATAATGAATGACTCCGCCAACGAGTTGATCGCTGTCGGCGATCCACACCGAATCATCGGCGAATGCTGAATATGCAGAGAAATCGGCACCGGCGATTTCGCCCCAAAAATCGATAATCTGCCCGCGACTGAAGTCTCGGGTATCAAGCACATGCACGTAGTCTATTGGCTCCGCCATCAGCATATGCTTGCCGGTGTGATCGAACCGTAGCGACCGGATGGCGCCTAGTTGCGCCCCCAGCACATGTATAGGCTCATTTAGCTTGCGGCAGTCATATATTCTTTTTTCAATTAGCACACTCATGTGAAAAGTATGTTCAGTACCACCGTAACTTACCGACACGTCATATCCTGGTTGCCGGTGGCCAGAGTGTATCCATCGCTGCTCCACGCACACGCAAAACTGAAATCCTTGTGGCCAGATATCGTCTGCGTGATCTCGCCGGTGCGTGCGTCCGCAATCACTGTTTCCAGCGCATCGCCAACAATTACCCGTCGCTTGCCGTCCGGCGACATTGCTGTGCAGTTGATGGCCCACGGGTACGTGTGCTCTGCCACCATTTTCGCCGATGCCAGGTCCAACGTTCGCACCAGACCGTCGTTGCACGAAAACACCGCGTTCAAACCACCGCTGCTGGTGCTGTAGATATCGGCGTGATTGGTTATGTTGTTGGCATCCGCCGTCACGATCCCTTCGCTGATCGCTGCACCGTCGTCGACAGACTGTGCCTGTTTATAGATGTATTGACCTGAAAACCCACCGACGACAATCACTTCTTCTGTCGCCGCCATGGTAGATATCCGAATCGACTTTCCCATCGCGGTCCGGCAATTCTAAAGTGTTGTCAGCAAAATAGCCTGAAGTCTTTTTTTATTTAAGTAACTTACTTCTCGATCTAGGATAGCATCGATAGAGCCGGTATCGGAATCCAGTCTTTTGACGGTTCGACTGTCGGTGAAATAGACGTTATTGCGGGACACCGCTGAGAGCAGATTGCGTAGTTGGAAGTGTACAATGCGAGGTGATGGTGCGGTGAATGTGGTCGAGAAATTGAAAATGGGCTCGTTGGTGTATCTCGTATTTATAGACTAGTCACCAGGTCAGTCGCGTTTGATTCAAACAAAAAATCTCTCGCTCCGAATCGATTTAAGCACTTACTGATAGTAGGTCGTCTTGTGAACCTGGTACGTTGGAGTAGCCTGTGTACGACTCCAATCTGCGCATGCGCGCATACATGACGGTGCGTTCGTCGGGCCACATGATGCCCTGGATGTCTCCGCAGTACAGCGCCAGATTATCATTGTTCAGCTCTACAGGCCGGTCACACTCTCGCATCATAAAGCAGTCATCTGGACCGAGGATTCGTTGGTGCATCAGATCGGCAAGGAAATCACCAAACTCGGCATCCATTTCATAGATGTCGACTAAACCAGTAAGCTCACAACCCCCCCTTCTCTCCGACATCAATCGAGACAGCAACACAAAAAACGTACCTGGAACCTGATCCAAGATGGCCTGACTAACAAACGCCGCCTGGCTGACATCGGTATCGCTAAGATATGGCGCATCGAAACCGACGCCGAGCGACGCAAGCAACACGTCTTCGTAGCCGCTCGCATTGCGATATCTTTGAGCAAACCGACGATTCCGTAGACCACGCAGGTCATCTAGTAGTGGATACCCGTCAAACATCATTACCTCCCCGTCTTCTTCTTCTTCTTCTTCCCCGTCGTCATAAACTTGGACTTCTTCTTCGTCGCCGCCGCCGCCGTCGTCGTCGCCGTCGTTGTGATGCGTCATGTCATCGTCGCCGTCGTTGGCAACCGGCAGATACCTGTTCAAAAACCCGCCATCATGGCCCATATGACCTAGCGCTCCAGAGCCGCCACGAGTGCCACGAAGAGCTGCCATGAGTGACTGCGGGTGTAGTCAGAATTGCCTGCCAATCTTGAGTGCCGAAGCCGAAACGGGAGACGCGAAGTGGCGAACCTGGACACTGATGAAATCAATCAATCAACGCTTGCGGGTGGTGTGGGTGGAGGCGTCTCCGGTGGTGAGCGACTCTTGACAACCAGACAGTTTATAGGTGCGAGGTATTCCAGCCTCCAGACTCTCGAAACCTTGACGTGTTTGAAGTTGATCTCGGTCGTGCTGTGGATTTGATGCCGGCTTCAGCTCCCCACAGTTCTAAAGCTAGCGGCGGGTTGCCCATTTGGGTGGAATCGACACCCACCTGACTGGCTCGCGGGATCCGGCACTCCGGTTGGGAAACACCGACGGCAAGCCAACGACGACGACGATAGTAACGAACATGCTTGGAAATGTTGTTTTATTTATGACTACAGTAGACAGGTTCACCATGTGGTGCCGTTGTCGGCCGTAGATCCGCGAACGCAGCGTCACCGGCGACGGTGGACGAGCCAATTTGACAATGAGGATAAAACGACTATGTATCTATATTTGTTCTACAACGGATGCACAGCATACCGTTTCCAGATATTAACGACAACAACAAGAGACAACGAGAGACAACAAAAACAATAGTAGAATCATCAACCAACTCGGCAAAGTTAGTCCAGCCAGCAGTATGCACAAGAGATCTGCACCACTTGTACAACAACCAATGTCTGTCTATCTTACGGATTGACAGATGACAAACAACAGGGGCGAAAAAAAAATAACACAAGAAAGAAAGAAAATAAAAAGAAAATGACCAAGTCACTAGGACATAGATACAGACTCATACCCAGCAGCATGTCGGGATGCAGATTAGACCACGAAAGTCAAACACCAGTGTACAACTTTCCTTCAACAGATCCTCTCCCCTCCCCTCCACACATTTACTGGGTTTGGCATATTTGGCACAGCCATGAAAAGATCAGCCACTTACAAGAGGTCGTACTTGACGAACTCCTCGTACAAGGTCTTGCCAAGACGGGCAGGCGACTTCTCGACGGCAACACCAGCAGAAGTCAGCGAGGCAATCTTCGACTTGGCATCACCCTTTCCTCCGGAAATAATAGCACCGGCGTGACCCATGCGACGTCCAGGTGGTGCCGAAACACCGGCAATGAACGAGCACACAGGCTTGGGCTGGGCGCGGGTCAAGTTGTACTGCTTGAGGAACTCGGCAGCTTCCTCCTCGGCAGTACCGCCGATTTCACCGATCATGATGATACCGTCTGTCTCCTCATCCTCAAGGAACACGGTGAGGGCATCAATGAAGTTGGTGCCAGAGAATGGATCACCGCCGATTCCGATTACCAAGCTCTGTCCGAGACCGACGTTGGTGGTCTGGTTAACGGCCTCGTACGTCAGAGTGCCTGAACGAGACACAATCCCGATTCTGCCACGCTTGTGAATGTTCGAGGGCATGATACCGATCTTGCACTGTTCTGGGGCAATGATTCCAGGGCAGTTAGGTCCAATCAACCGGGTCTTGCTCTGGGTCTTGAGCATGTCGACAACTCTCACCATGTCATGCTGAGGGATACCTTCGGTAATGCACACAACCAGAGGCAGCTCAGCAGCAATGGCTTCCTCAATTGACGCAGCCGCAAGTGGCGGTGGAACGAAAATGGCCGATGCGGTCGCTACGTTTGTCAGCGTGCGTTTTTGACTCTGATTACGTATGAAACGTATGAAAAAAAAAATTGCATACCTCCAGTGGCTTTTATGCCCTCCTCCACCGTGGCAAAGATTGGCAGGTCAAGATGAGTCTGGCCTGCTTTCTTTGGGTTGGTTCCACCCACGACCTGAAAAATATGTCAGAATCAGTTGCGCTTCGCATCCCCTGTAGCCATCACCACCTACCTTTGTGCCATACTCAATTGCCTGAGTAGCGTGGAAAGTACCCTGTCTTCCTGTGAATCGTAATGAAAGTTAGTACAAAGTCTGCATGCTGGAAGCATTGAATGATTATCGGAATAAGTTGTCGTCATTTTACCGAACAGCCGAGGTAGGAGATGTAACGCAAGCGGCGAGCGGCATCCCCCTCCACAGTGAAACAGAGAAGCAATCAATTAATTGCACAACATTGACGAAACAAGCTCCCCGTGCATCGTGCATCGTGCAATCGAAAACGTGCCGTCGACAATTACCCGCGATAATCAAAGCAATCCCCAATGCACCCGGCAAAAACACTTATCTTGGAAAAGAACCTTGGTGTCACCGTTGATTCTCAGGTTCTTGATCGTGTCTGAGTACGCGCTGCGCGCAGACGACGAGCTGAACGATCTCGACTGCAAAGCCCTGTGTAAGAAGTAAGCAAAACTGAGCGAGCATAAGCAACAACAACAACAACAACAACAACAACAGTCAGACGGGCACGGGGTGGTGTCCACTGCATCCCGCATCCACGTGGGTCGTCGTCGGCACGTCGAGACTGGCACAAGCAATTCATTCACGTACTTCGATCCTTGTCTAGCAATGGCCAATCTAAAGGACATGATGGTCGGTGAGAATATAAAACCAAGTTCTGGGTGAGGATTCGTAAACGTTTGCACAAACGAGAACGAAAGTTGTTCAAGGATTTCGACGAGGACGCAACGGAATTGACCCGGCAATCCGCACAGCGTTTGGCGGGCAAAATGCTTCCGCGCGCTTGAGGGCGGGCGAATAGGGTCTCTGGCCCTCGAAGACCCGAGGCCTCGAGAGCCAGGCAACCGACGGATATGCATTGTAGTCGGGCCGTTTGGCATTTTCCACTTGAGCCGAGATCTTACGGAAGCTGACGAACGCTTTGCTGTGCATGAGCTTGCAATTGGCGACCAAGATTGACGGAGTTGCCGCCATGCTGCATGCCTGTTCACGCTTCCGGTGGGGGCGCTGCTCAGGCATGCAGCGCGAATCTACACAAAACACCAGGAACCGTTGTTATTTGTATCGGTCAACTACTAGAAACCGTCCTACGCACACAGTACGGATTCTTGCTGGAAAAATCAAGCCATCTATCAATCCTGAACCGGACAGCTTCAACGTCAATATTGGCGACAGCCGTGGTCCTCCTCTACTGAAACCAGCTCCACGGGCGCTGGGCACAAGACTGAAGATCAATTGACCAGGAGCCGCTTTGTTCAGCCTGTTTATTCACGTTCGACTCCGAACCGAGTGAAACCGCATTCAGAATATGCCATCCTGTGAGCCAGTTGTTACAACAACAACAACAACAACAATAACAGCATGTGTAGAATAACCCTAGTGCACACAGTAAATGCTCTGTACGAACACCTCAAGATCTCCGGTCCCGCCGCCCTCGGCCGCCCCATAAAACAGTAGACCAAATCAAATTTGTACTGACGAAATCGATGTCGAAAGATATACATCGCTTCATTGACACAGCGTGCTTCACCGAAAACATATCTTAGATTTTTCAAAGGCGCGGCTGCGTGTGTAGGTCCTGAGATTTACTGCATCTCAGCTTTTGCCGCGGTGATCCTGACTGAGATGGTCGCAGATTCTCTCGAGACCATACTTGCGTCCCAGACGTACGTACAACTAAAGCAGCTGCCTAGCAGTCTGTTTGTCTAACTTGAATTATAGAATACCCGAGCGTCTTAAGTGTCGAAACTGCCAGAGACTTGCCCAGGATGCGTTCAAATTGACGTGTTGCGATTCAAATATATGCGGATCATGTTCGTCATCTCCACCAGACCTCCAGGTTCACGGTCAAGCTAATTCGGTTTAGGTAAAAAGGATTTGAGTAACAAGTGTCCGATCTGTGGAAAGTCAGTCACTGAATCAGATTGTGTCAGTGCTAACGCTCTGCGCACTACGGTTAATGTGTTCATCAAACATGCGATTCGCAAAGCTCAGGTTGCCACTAAGCCTGCTCCTTCCACAGCTCAAACTGCACTAGCAACATCCGACAGTTATGATGCCAATACTGCGACTTCGCCGTCCAAGCCTCAGCATGCTACTGGTCCTTCTTTGGAGGTATGCTACTGTTTTATCAAAAAATTTACCGAGAGACCCACACTGACTTTACGAAATTGACAGGCTGCAACTCAAGCTTCTTCGGACGCGACAGTACAGCAAACTGTGCCTATTATTGCAACTGTCGCTTTATCTCAGACTCCTTCTGTAGCTGACGATGTCCGTCATTCGACCGGAGACGTATCCGGTAACATGACCGGAGAACCTCAGAATCACGGTATATATACCTTTTCTTTTAGTTTGACAAGTTTGAAATTCCTGTTTATGGTGTCTCGATAGCGGTCATTCTTACAAGGGCTCAACTTCTCAACCTGTCAGCCTTTTGGTGTATGCAGTGTTTTAATAACATTCAAAGGTCTACAATCTTCATCTCAGCCGAGTCTTGATGGAAATCACTTCCCGCGGAACATGGGAGGAAACGACTGGAGGTCACAGCAGCAGCAGCAGCAGCAGCAGCAGCAGCCCATGCAGCTAAACGGTGGTGGTCAGTACAATGACTACCAACGTCAAGCCTATCCGAGATTTCCTGGTCGAGGAGATAGTCAAGCCGGATATAACGCGGGGCCGCAGCGCTTTTACGGCCGAGGCGGTTACAACCAAGCTGGATATCAGAGATACGGTAACAACTATAATGACTATAGCAATGGGTATAACCGCCACTACGCTGGAAACTTCAACAACTATAACAGCGGCTATGGAAACCGCGATCAGTACAACCCAACCCGCAGTTCTAGTGCCGCTATCGAGCTTACTCAGACGCAAGCTCACGCTCACCCGGACATCCAGCGCACAAGCGCCGAACCGGAAGCGAGCCGACCACACAACCTTTCGTCAGAATTAAGTAATATTCCCACGGGGCCACGTAAGCTACGTGAGGCTATCGCCCGCCAGACTGCGGCACCGGGTCATTCCTATCCCCTTAACAACAACAACAACAACAGCGCCCAGTCACGGCACGACTATAGAGAAAGGTGAATAAGGCTTGAGCATGTTGGCGAAAAAGAGAAAACTTACATGATTAGGAATGGGGGTTATTCACAACCTACGCATCGATCTCCTGAGCCGCGGGTGGTCACATCTAACAGATCGCCGTCGCCGGCAAATTCGTTCGACTCCAGATCTACTGCTAGTCAGGAAGGCCACCGCCGTGAGAGGTCGAAATCTTTTGATTCTCGATCTGAAGGCTCAAGATCGCCCGTGCCAGCCGACAACGATAAAGACCACCGGACAGAAGATCTTGACGATGTTGTTATTGAGATTGGCGATGACGAGTACAATTACTATGACGATGACTATGTTGAGCAGCCAGTTGTTGAAGAGTCCACACCTGCACACGATCACTCAAAACCTGCAGAGATTGACAAACACACGACACAAAACGATGATATTCCGGAGGTTTACAAAACAGATCTGTCAACTATAGCAGTAGACAGAGATGGCCGCGACTATAGAAAGGACAGGCATGGTAGAGACGGCAGAAAGAACTGGACCAAGCACGATGATCGGCGTCCTGAGCGACACGACGATCGTCAGAAGTCGGAAAGCAACGGCCACAACCGTGGAACATACAGTCGAATTGAGCCTCCCCGCGAGCCAGCATCCGATAGAGTGGACAGTAATGGTAAGGACGACAGAGCACACCGGACAGACGGTCAGCACGACTATAGTCGTAATCCTGATACTCGATCCAGAGCGGCCGGTAACAAGCGGGATACCATTCCCGGTGGCCAGCGCGATGATCATAGGAAGAATGGCAACGGCCGCCGCCAAGATCGTGACAGGAACAGTCGCTCAAATGAAGGCGATGTCTTGAACCGTCGGCGAGATGATCGTCAGGACAAAGATCGCAGGACCAAGGACAAAACCGACGATAGAACTCAAGCGAGAGACGATAAGACTCGGGTGAGAGATGATACGAAATCTGTAAATCAACACCGTAAACAGCAGAATGAAGCGCGCGGGGATCGACCCGATCGTGATGACCGGCGTGGAGGCGACCTTGCACAACGCCTTTCAGCACCTGGCAAGCAAAGCGGCGACCGGGCTCGGGATGGCGGTGGTCGTGATGATTCATCATCTCGCAGTCTTGGCAATCGGTTCGGACATCGTAGAGAAGAGCGCAGCCATGGCGAGCGCGAGCACAAATCGTCCCAGCCGGGTAGCAACGAACTTGGGAAGCGGCTAAGAGCGAGGGAAGCTTCGCCACCTGGCGACGGTGGTCGTGGCGACGGCGGTCGCGGCGATGGCGGTCGCGGTGACGGTGGTCGCGGTGACGGTGGCCGGAAGAAGAGTAAAAAGAGGCATTATCGACGGTGAAATGCGGGTTAAGGGGCAAGACTAATGTACATATACGGTGATCGATAGGTGGAAAAAAAAGCTCTACTGTATTCTAGCGAAGAAGTTTTTGTTACTGATCGTTTATCTTCGTTCTATATACGGAACAAAAAAGTTTGTTTGGTAATACGTATATTGATTTGGTAGATGCCCAATCGATTAAGTTTACTCACCCTGATAAACAATTACGCCTTTGAAAGAAAAAAAAATGATTTTATAGACAAGATAAACCCCCGTGAAAAAAAATGTGATATTGAGAAAATAATGCGAACATGAAGTTTGTACGCGCCATGAGTGGATGAAACTATTGTAACGCAATGGCAGGGAAATACTGCGGTCCGATGAACCCACTGACGTACACACCTTGTATGTCAATGTTTCTAGCAGGATCAGAACTGTAAAACTTGATATACACGTATTTGACCGAGAGCGGAGTATCGAACGTTACCGTGCATCTCGACCTATTATCAGGAATTCTGAATTTTGCGACTGGCTCTAGGATTAGCGAATCTGCATGCGGCAGCGCTGGTCGTTCGTCCCCGTCTTTGAGCTCGTCTCTGGAATCCGGGGACGCGATGTCTTGCGCATTTCGTTGAGTGCCAGGAGTGGTTGTGATATTGTCAGTATTGATCAGCCGGCTCTCCCCGATCGGCTCGTTGTCGTGCAAATAAAGCGCAGCAGTCCTTGAGGTCATGTTACTGCGTCGGGAGCGGTACTCTGCCAGAGGATCTCGCGACGATCTCAAAGCTGATCTTTGTAACGCCGATCGGTCTGACCTGTGGGAATAATAGAGACCTGGCGGAGTGGGATGAGCAAAAAATGGCTCAATTGTCCCTTCGGGGTTGTACTGCACGTATTGATTGCTTTCGCCATCATCTTCATCCTCCTCACCTTCGTCGTCGACATTGTTACCGTTGTGAGTAGCAAAGCTCTCTTCTTCGTCGGTCGAGTTTGAATCCAGCAACGAAGTCAGCGACGGTGAGCGCCAGTATCGGCGAGCAAGAGACGAATAAGTCCCACCAGAAGATGTAGCTTCGGATTCTGGTCTTCGAGACGCGCCGGAATTACCCACAAGCCGCCGTAGTACCGCGGATGGCGATGGATGTACGCCACTTTCATTCGACTGGGAGTGAAGCGCCATGCTATCGATCTGCTGATCGTGCATCGCAGTTCTCGGCAACAAGTCGTCTTTATTCATCGACACAAAAATCAGACCGTGCTGAACAGGGCACGTGAAGCCAGTCGTCGGAGCTTTGATGGTGATTGAACACAGCGAGAACGGTCGATCTATGACATGCCTCAAGATCATATTACACTTGGATTTCTGAGTGCAATATACAGAAGCGCTAGGTTGCAATATGTTTTCAGGAAGATACCCATCTCCATGCCAACCGCCATCACAATACACCAGCTTCATCTCCATCATAGATGGCTTCTCTATCCATGGCGGATCAGCTGCGTCTTCTTTCCGTCTTCGCTTAGCAACATTCTCGAGATAGGTGTTTTCGCGTCTTCTTATCGAGCGAGATCGGCGCAAAGACGTAAGAGCGTTAGGAGATGATTCGTTGGCGTCTGGAGACATCAGCAGAGGTGGAGATCCCGTCGGTGGTGCCAATAGTCGAGACGTAAACCCAGAATTCGCGCCTGATTCCGCCGATGCACTCTCAGACGAAGATCCAAAGGCTCTATTGAACAGTCTGCCATATAGTCCTTGGAACAAGGGTCTTCTTTCCGGGAAGCTATGCGCATCTCGCAGCGCTGGAGGCGGCACTGAGATCGAAGGCGGCAATGTTGGCGAAGCTTCTCGTGCGGCCCAGTGAGGAGAGCTCACGCCCAAGCCCGAGCGCGTTAACGTGCTGGCCATCGACTGTCGTACCAGACGGCGCTCAGCTCCATCACTGCGAGGCTCGGTGCCTCGACTTTGACGGTCTGACAGATATGGGACACGGTCATCGTTATACCGCAGTATCTGATAAAGACGTTCAATTCGAGCTTCTGACAGTTCGCGTGCACTCGGGCTTGGCCGTGGCTGTTCATTGTCATGACCAGGTGGGTATGCTGGCCCGGTTGCTTCTATCGCCGCCGCCAGATACGGGAACGAGCGAGGACGATTACTTGGTGGCTGATTGGCCAACGTATCACTATAGCACCATTGTCAGCTTTTGGTGGTTTTTTTTTTGATTCAAATCCTGCACGAGTCAGCAGGCCACTTACCGAACTGAGGATACTTCGTACGCCTGACGCTCCTCAGTCGCAACCGGATAGTACGGTGGTAACGATGAGCTCTGCTGTTCGCGTGCGGGGTCTTCTGGGCTCGTTAATGCGCCACCAGCAGAGCCGGTTCCGGCGGCATTCTCCAATGCAAATTCTGCCAAAGAGCGTTCACGTTCGTCGTTGGCAGCACTATCTGGCGCCGAGCCAGCCGAAGCTGGAGGTCGGCTGTCGCTCATGGTCAGCGCCGATGACGACAGGATATTGCAGGCCGAGCTTTTCGTCTTTTCTCCGTGTCCAGCACCGATGTTATATCAGCATTGAGTTTGTCAGTTTATCGAGCTAGTGCGTTAAGGCCTGTAATTGCGTGTTCGGCAGGACTTGCTGGCCGCTGATGGCCCAATTTCTGACGGTTGTCGGCTCAGCTCTGCGGTCTCTTTTGTTAGTAGTTGGTCCCAAAGCAAGCGCAGGCCGCCTTGCAGGACGCAAAGCGATGCCGGGTGCCCTATTCCATACCCATCAAACCTGTGAGGGGTTGGTGACGTCCCCGGAACGCGTCCCAGCGCGTTTTTGTGCTCGAGAGATGGAGGGGCATATTTGCTGTCGACGTGAAATGCAGGGACCGGCCAACAAGATATACCTGCAAGGCAGGCAAGGCGTGCTACAAAGTTGTCCACAACATGAGCGGAGAGACGACACAAGCGGCCATCTCTGAAGGTATGTTGAGCTGCAAGCATTTGGGACCTGAAAGCTTATGGCTGATGTGCTAATCATACGTCCGCGCAGATGAAATCGCCCTTTATGATAGACAGATTCGTCTATGGGGCATGGCTGCCCAGATGCGGTATGAGCAAAGGTCCCCTCCGAGCATTTCAGTAATGAGGTGCTGATTGTATATACAGGATGCGTGAAGCCAACATACTGTTGATCAATATGGGTGCGCTAGCGAATGAAGTTGCCAAGAACGTGGTCCTGGCGGGAATCAAATCAGTGACCGTTCTCGACTCACACTCGCTCACAGACTCAGATCTTGGTGCTCAGTTTTTGGTGGAGAAGACAGATATAGGGACAAACGTATGTGATTTGGCGTGCGACAGTATTTATTTTGCAGCTTATTTTACATCAGTTGGCTGACAGCGTGCGTAGCGAGCGGTTGCTGCGGTACCTAGAATTCAAAAGCTAAACACGAGAGTAAGCGTGACTGCTGATGGCAGTGACTTCAAATCAAAAGGGGATGACTTCTTCGGCGAGTTTGATGTCATCGTTGCCACAGAGTTACAATTGGATGATCTGGTGAGTTGATGCAGTTCCCAATACAGGGGTCCAGATAGACACACAAGAAACTAACATGGTGCCTTCCTGTGCTCTAGATCTGGGTCAATGAAAAGGCTAGGAGGTGCAATAAACCGTTTTTTGCGGGATCGTCAATTGGCTTGTACGGTTTCATATTCCTGGATCTGATCCAGCATGAGTTTGTGATGTAAGTCGTGCCAGCTCGTACAATACCCCCTTACGGGAACTTCTGCTAACGTGAACCCTCGTTTAAAGTGAGCGTGATCGAGGCAATATCTCGGCTAAACCTGGAGCTGAGACAGGCACGCGAACCATTCTTGACGTGAGCGTCCGGAAGGATGGACCGAGTGTCAAAGAAGTTATCAGAAAAAGGGAGATTTACAAGCCATTGAGCGATTCCATAAACAGCGATAGCCTAAGCAAACTGCGACCAAGACAGCAGCTTAGAATATCTCCCGTTTTACCGGCTTTAAGGGGTAAATTAGATGATTGTATATATATGGCGTAATTGGCTAACCCCTCAATAGCATCCTGGGAGTTTTACAAAATTCATAACGCATTTCCCTCGGACGAGACGATGGAAGAATACAAAGCATTGGTTCTTGGCGCTGCTAGACAATTGGGACTGCCGGTTGGTATTATCAAGGACGAGTTTGTGTCCTCGTTCGTACGAAGCCTTGGCACCGAGATATCACCGGTGGCTGCAATCCTGGGAGGCGTACTCGGTCAGGGTATCTTGAACATTTTGGGACAGAGAGAACAGTCTATTCAAAACTGGGTGATCTTCGATGGCGACAACTCGTCAGTTCCTATCTATTGCTTGTAATCTATGCACGAGTACAAGTAGACACAATCCCGGAGTCGCGGGGACAGTTGCGGCGGAACTTTTCTGTACTATAAAATTAAACCGTATTCAAATTATGGGAGATTTTTTGCTATTAAGGAAGCATATCCGTATACGTAAAATCGGTAGCTCTCTGTTGTCGTTACAAAATATCAAAGGGCGCTGTCGCGAACACGGCTGCACGGTTTTTGCCGGTAGCCCGGGCAGGGAGAACAGCGCCGCTGTGGAAGTCGTCCCTGAACACCTTGATTCAACTTCGAGATCAGCAATTGATGGTGTAGCTGACAGGGCCACGGGGGGGCATCAGCATTACACATTTAAAGCGTCTCTTATCTTCTCCGTTTTTTCTCCTGGTCGAGGTGTATTTGGACAACGTTGTTTGTTTTGTCATCGTTGGCCGAGGTAATTTATCAATCGGTTGCATACGCAATTTACGACAGCGACCCAATTATACGGATAGCAGGTCTGCAAGAACAAGTTACGGTCATTCAATAGAGTCTTTGCTACCTTGTTTTTGTTTTGTTTTGTTTTGTCTTGGACAAAATGATCTCGGCAATATTGCTGTACAATCAAAAGGGCGAAGTGCTGATATCTCGGGTCTACCGTGATGGTCTCCGGCGGAGTGTTGCTGATCTGTTCAGAATCCAAGTCATTTCAAATCCTGACGTATGTGGTCTCTTTTATGCATGGATTTTTTTAGAAGAGTTGAAATTCTGATTAAAAAAAGGTGCGGTCTCCGGTTCTGACGCTCGGTACTACTACGTTTTGTCATGTAAAGCACGAAAACATATATCTGGTCGCGGTATCACGGCAGAATACGGATGTGGCATTGGTGTTTGAATTTTTGTACAAAATCGTTTCACTTGGAAAATCGTATTTTGCCAAGCTGGACGAAGAAGCGGTCAAAAACAATTTCACGTTAATCTATGAGCTGCTTGATGGTATGTTTAGCATTTGATTGGGGTGGAGGGCGACAAGCCGTGGCTAACTCATACCAGAGATCAACGATTTTGGATATCCGCAAAATACAGAGACAGACACTCTCAAGCTTTACATCACTACAGAAGGAGTACGATCAGAAATTACTGCCGTATGTTTTACGTAGATTGTAGTCTATCGATGGTACGTACTAACTACCCTCACAGGAGGACACTTCCAAAATCACGATGCAAGCAACCGGAGCGTTGTCATGGCGCCGAAACGATATCAAATATAGACGAAACGAGGTTTTTGTGGATGTGTTTGAAGACGTGAATCTGCTGATGAGCGGCAACGGCACGGTATTACGGGCAGACGTGGCGGGCCAGATTGTGCTGAGGGCGTTTCTGTCGGGCACACCGGAATGCAAGTTCGGACTGAACGACAGTCTCCTGCTTGACCACCCTGATGTCAACCACAAGCGGGCGTCAAAGGCTGCTGCCGGATCGGTTGCGCTGGAAGATTGCCAGTTCCATCAGTGCGTGAGGCTAGGCCGGTTCGATGCTGACCGCACCATCAGTTTCATTCCGCCGGACGGCGAGTTCGAGTTGATGAAGTATAGGGCCACAGAAAATATAAATTTGCCGTTCAAGGTCCATGTGCTTGTGAATGAAGTCGGCAAGTCCCGGGTCGACTATCAGATCGCTGTCAAGGCCATGTTCGGTCCCAAGCTGTTTGCCACCAACGTCGTAATCAAGATCCCGACGCCGCTCAACACTGCTTCAGTGTCCCGGAGAGTTACCCAGGGTAAAGCGAAATACGAACCTTCAGAGAACGCAATCATCTGGCGGATCCCCAGGTTCACCGGCGGTGCAGAGTACACGTTTTCAGGCGAGGCTGAGCTTCTGTCGTCGATGACTACCACCAAGTCGTGGTCACGGCCTCCAGTTGCGCTACAATTCTCACTTATGATGTTCACGTCATCCGGTCTGCTCGTACGGTACCTCAAGGTGTTTGAAAAGACCAACTACTCGTCGGTGAAATGGGTCCGGTATGTGGTCCGAGCCGGCAACTACGAAATAAGGGTAAGTGATCTTTTTTATCATGATCATAATCGGTTGGACCTGATGACTGACAGTTTTATAGTTCTGATCGACCCACGGTCATTCGTAAGCTTATATTGTACAGTCAATAAATCAAAGGTTTTGGAAAAATTTACTTTATGACAAGATAAAAACCCCTCCCTGCAATCGATTAACAAAAAACAAATATGCCTAGTCGACCCCGTTAAGCCATCAAGTTACTTGCGTAAGCCATAGGACGAACGTCTGGATGTGGTACAGCATCATAGGTTCGGAAGGTAAGCTCGTAATCCTTCTTGATATTGATCACGGCCGCTTTGTTGCCCTGCGAGTCGCAGTAATTGGGCGCAGAGAACACGGTAATCAGCCGGCCGTCGTGCTCGACTTCGTATCCGCCCATGCGCACTTCATGACTACGAATCACTGCCATCAGGCCGTTGTTTTCGCAGAATCGCTTGGTGACGTCCGGACCGAACTGGAGACCAATGCCACGCTTGGAGGGACCTCGGCCGGGCTCAGGCTGCGGGTCGGTCCATAGCATCTCCATCATGATTCCGCTTTTGCCTGGCTGCCGCTGGCTGAACCGGTTGAACTTGCGCACATCGTCCAGCGTGATGGTGTCGTCCGAGAACAAGCCTCCGTGCAGCACAAAATAGTTTTTACCAATCAACGTAGCTAACGGCAGTGTACTGAAACATTCGGAGAATATCTTGAATATCTTGTCCGAGTACTTTGCCTTGCATTCACCTTCAAATCCGTACACTTTGTTCATGTCGTCAGCCTCGTGGTTGCCCCGGTTAAGGAAAAATTTGGTCGGCAGCAACAGCTTGTATGAAAACAGCAATAAAGCAACTTCGGTCGACCAGGAGCCACGATCCACAAAATCACCGTTGAACAAGTAGCTGTGGGTTTCCGACGGTGGTCCGTTGAACCGAAACAGCTCGAGCAGATCGAAAAACTGGCCATGGGTATCGCCACAGACCGACATCAAGTGATCGCCTTCGACGTCAAATTCGATCATTGTAGGCTCGGCCTTGAATACTTTCATCACCTCGATGATAATTGCGTATACGTATTTCCGGTGGAGCTTCTTGCCATTTTTAAACCGGTCAATCATGTCATCAATAAATGCTTGGGTCATGCTTAGCTTCGGGGCGCCACTAGCGAGCTTGGCTGTCGGATGTTCAAGCCTAGCACCGTCATACGAGTCCTCGACAGTCATGCTCTCGTAGTCTATCGTATCCGACACGAATGGCTCATCTTCAACCTGGATCGCGGCTTCGAACGCCATCCGTCGCACGACTTTCTGGCATTCCTCCCGTTTTGCTCGGGCGGATTTGTCGTTCGGCATCCGTTGAACAACCGCACTGTAATCCTTGAGAGCGTCCTTTGGTCGCAAGATCGCTGCATATGCTGTAGCTCGTCGGTAGTACGATTTGACATAGCTTGGGTTGATCTTGATGGCTTCCGAAGCATCGGCAATAGCGGCGCCATAGGCTTCATCCTTAATGTATGCCTGGACGGGCGTTAGTACAGGCAGGCAGCAGACAATCGGAAACAAATGATAAACTCACCTGCGCACGGTTTGACCAGTAAACTTCTTTCGTGGGATCCAATTCGATTGCCTGGGTATAGAGCTGCACCGCGAGTTGGTAGTTACCTGTCGCGAGAATCTTGTTTGCCTCGTCTTTAACCTTGGCTGCCTTCTCCTGCTCTTCTATGGTTGGCGGTCGTCTGTCGAGCAGAGCATCGTCGGCGCTTTCCAGGCTCTCGAGAGTGCTGTTGCTAGCCATGCTGCTGCTTGAATCATCGCTAAGCGTGGGCGAAGACGAAGGCGAAGTGGTCGTCATTGGAGTCTGCTCGGCAAGTTGCTGAGCCAGTTTGTCAACCGAATCGCTCATTGAACAGAAACAAATGATATGCAACAGCAGAAAGTGAAAGCAAGACGGGAGAATATATACAAAAAAGAAAGTTGTATGTTTGTTGGGTCGTATGCTTGTACTCTTGGAGATTCCAAGAGTTTTGGCTCGAAGTCAATTTGGAGATGCCATAGTTTTCGGCACACTGGTGGTGGGGGTGCGCGCTGCGCTTTTTAGCTTACTACTTGCGAGTGAGCATCTACGACACGGATCACGTTACATCAGATTTGTCTAAGAGACGGTCACAAGTACGATTAAGTGTATGATGCATCACTTTTCTTTGGTCTGCTATGAGTGCCGTAAAAGGCACGAATGGTCTAAACTCAACTGTACTAACGTGAAGTAAATACACAACATACGGCGACAAAAAAAAAAAAAGTATACGAAAGCGCAAAAAATAAACAAAAAAAAGTGTAAAAAGAACGAATCAAGAAAAACAAACTCGATTCGATCAAATTGTTTATCGTTTATTTCTTGGCACCACCGGTGGTAGGGAGACCGATGGCAGCCTTGAACGAATCGTACAACAGCCACTGCATACCAGTCAAGGTACCGACCATGACAATACGGACGGGCAGACCGTTCCAGAGACCACCAAATCCAATCTTGGAGTAGATACGGCCGACGGCAGCACCCATTGACTCACCAGCCTGCTTCTCGGCGTTGATCTTGGAGACCATCACGTCAGCGGGGTGGGAGACAACGGCGCAGAACACACCAGCGATGTAACCACCGAGGAAGGAGACACCGGTCTGGGCGAGCATGGAGTACTCGTGCTTCTCCTTGGGGAGGTAGCCGTAGATGATCTCGACAGTCTTCTCGAACGAGGCGAACTTAACCATGGTGTAAGGAACCTGGCGGGCCCACAAGGGAGTAAGACCCTTGTACAAGCCACCGAGACCCTCGGCGGCAGTGACCTTGGACCAGCCATCGAAAACAGACGAAGCGAAGGGAGGGATCGTCGTCTGGGTTCTAACTTTGATGGCTTCCCATGGGCAGAGCAAGACGTCGGCAAACACCTCGGCGGTGGCAGAACCAGCCAAGTAGACCAAGGTCCGGTATTTGTGAGCAATGTCCTCGCCGACAAGGTCGGCGTACGTCTTCTTGAAGAATTCGTACAGACCGTACTTACCGGCACCCTGGAACGAGTAACCGATGAAGGTGGCACCGACACCGGTCCAGATACCACCGAAACCCTCGGTAGCAATGATGGACTTCCATGCCTGGAAGTTACCAGTGTAAAGGGCGGGGTTCACCTGTCTGCGGCACTGGTTGTGATGTTAGTATCGGCTGGCTGGCTGGCAAAAGTTTTTTTTTTTGCAAACAACATACCTTGACCAAGTCAAGAGGAGTGACGGCAGTGTGGGTGGGACCGCAAGCTACAATCGGAAGTCAGCAATCGCATCACACAAACCACGAACAACAATCAGACCAGTCCAGGACCGATTGAAGTGGAGATCGGGCTTACCAATGATGCCGCCGAGGGTGCAGGCAGCATAGAACTTGGTCGAGTAGAGCTCGATGCCGCCGGCGGCAGCTTCGGCCGGAGCAGGGGCCCAGAAACCGTTAGCAGTCTTCTGATTGTTGACGGCACCAGAGGCAGAGAAGGCCTTGGCGAGAGACGATGTGGAAGGCAACATTGTGGATTATGCGGTGGAGAATTGATGGTCCTGAACGATAAAGGATTTCCGCAGCGACTAAACCACCTTTGCCGGGAAGAAGAGAAACACACGACCACGACGACGAGCCCACACCCAAAAAAAAACAAAAAAAAATATTGTATGGGCGCGCGCGGCGCAAAAGGCGGCCCCTGGTTGGTCAGACATGGCAAGGGCATATTCCCGACGTCGACGACTCGATAGCGGTCGATATCGAGCATGCCGAGCAGGCCGAGCAGGCCGAGCAGGCCGAGCAGCGACGTCAATGGTTTTCCGATAGTGTTGTGCTGAGGATTGTTTTACGCGAGCGTCATCGATGCTGGTGCAATTGAGCTGAACGAACCTGCTGTGCTGGCCGGACCACCGACGGACTTAAAAGCCTAGCATCATGACGAGCCGGCTAATTTGTCTTCCGGGCTTTACAGGATGGCAGGATGGGAAAAAGCTACCGGCTATTAAAGACTTAAGAACTAGAACTAGGACTAGCAGCTGAGAAAGGCTGAACACACATTACAGACCACACAAAACACAAAATTCAACTTCCAACGCCTCCCTCCCGCCCCGGTTGCTGCAAGACTATTACTGATCGATTATTCCGTCTTGTAAAAAAAAAATTAGCAAAAAAATTAGCGGTCTGACTGCCAAAGAAAACAAAAAGAGAAATAAAACAAAAACAGTAAAAGAAAAAGAAAAAAAAAATGACCGTACCCAAGAAGAAAGAAAAAAAAAAAAAAACCAAAACTATTAGGTCTGCGATGCCTGCTGCTGCTGAGCAGACTCCCGTTCCCGTTCGAGATGCCGCATTCGTCGGTTGCGCTGAATTCCGCCACGGATCCATAACCCGTGGCGTTTGAGAGCAAGTGAGATCTGGGTCATGGGAAGCATGCTGGGAAAATCTTTGGCCGAATACACCCGGAAGATATTACTGATCTGGTAGCCCATGACTCCCATGGACCTTACCTGGAAGCCGCTGATTTGATTGTTGGGATCAATCCACGCCCATTGGAACTTGAGCCGGTAATGGCCAGCAGTCGAGAACGACAAGTCCGGGAAGAAAAAGTAGCAAGCCATACCTTGATGGCCAGGAACTTCCAGGTCAGCGTACTGGGCACTCGAGACCATGTTGCCTCGGATCAGGACCCGGTTGCCGGAATTGACCCGATGCAGTTCCTCACCAGGGTAG
Organism: Myxozyma nipponensis; assembly: GCA_030580395.1. Classification (NCBI taxonomy): domain Eukaryota; kingdom Fungi; phylum Ascomycota; class Lipomycetes; order Lipomycetales; family Lipomycetaceae; genus Myxozyma; species Myxozyma nipponensis. The sequence continues at coordinate 34,999 of JAKTSU010000079.1, forward strand.
CTGGGCGTGGCGGTGTAGAGAAAACACTGGGCTATCCACGTGTATTTCTTCATATACTCGACGTCTATCTCGCCGGTGGCCAGCGATCGTACTTCCAATTTGAGCACTGGCGGAGGGTCCAAGCAGCGACGGTCGCGGTCGGCATTTCCGCATGACCGCGCTCGTTCTGGCTGCTGTATGATGGAAAATTGGGCCGTGTATCTGCTTCTGCAGAGTTGCCGTTAGTAAATATTGAACAAAAGCTTTTTGTAATTAAGGGAAGACGTACGAGAACTCTGCGGGCCCGTCTGAATCTTTGGGTCGAATGGCCATTGCCGCGGGTATATGTTGCTCCTTCGTTACTGGTCGTCGCCGAGGATCATGCCCAAGCTTGATGGTATTTATTGAACTGCCGATGGGTGCTGTATATTGTAAGTTCTGGCTCGACCGCGGTGTCTCATGCGCGTCAGTAGTAGTAGTAGTAGTAGTAGTCGTCGTCGTCGTCGTCGACGTGAGCGACGTATGCAATCGATTGCCAACCGACTGCTCCAACAACTGAGGTGGAGAAGGCACTGGCGAATTCCTGTTATGACCGAACCGGTTGTCCTGTGGTTGGTCTATTATTTGCTGCAAGTTCATGCTCTGTCGTATCGGTGCCTAATTCTAGTCTATCCAATGGGATGATGGCTGCTGAGTCTGGATATGCTGCTGCTTTGCTGTCTTAAAACACGGGATGGATTGCACAGGCCCGACGAGTGCTGCGCTGCTGCTCTCCCCCGGACGGGACAAATCTTTGGGACTCTGGGCTCGGTGGGGGGGGGGGGTTTTAGTTAAACCACCGGCAGGCTGGTGGAAGCAACGGAGCAGCGTAAAATTCTCCTTCTCAACCCTGCCAACGTTTGCATAATCTATCTCCCCAATCGAAGGATGACCAGGTTTTCGACTCTGCACGAAGGAAGATCAACCGAACCGGTCGGTCGTCGTCGGACGGCGGCGGCGGCGGCGGCAGCCGATGTTATCAAGCAGGGATGCTAAGAAGTCCCGGCAACGACCGTCGAGCGACAACGAAACTCTGTAAGGATGAAAAGGTTTGCCCGTCTGCGTGCGGGCGCTATGACCAGGCGTAGGACAGCGAGAGCCAAGCGATAAGGTGCGGTTAGGAGAAACGAAAATACGCACGGCAGTGATGATGATGATGATGATGGACGATGGACGATGGGCTTCTTATATATATAGCGCCAAAGCTGGAGAGAGATCCGATACGGCAAAACAACAAAGTCACGGTGGCGCATTTGCACACAGAACTCGGTCGGTCGGCCGCAGTGGTCGGTTTCTTCGGTAGTTACTCTGCCCTGCCCTGCGCACTGACTGGGTTGTTTTACGCTCGTGGTTTTACCAAGCTAGCTACGGGGGTGGGGGGGGGGGATAGAAGGGAGGATGATGGCTCCGAGTACAGCAGGGCAGGCCATCATGTATATATATATATATGTATATATGGCATGGTTTGGATAGATTAGATAGACCGAGACCATGCCATGCCATGTTATTCATCCATCATCCAAGGCACGACGACAATGATAGTTGACCTCCGCCGGTGGGTCGCGTCGGTCGTATTGCGTTGCATGCAGCTGGGCCGCCACGGAGTGAACATACCGACTACTGGGTGGAGATGACAACGACAACGCCTTGGCCAAGCCAGCGTGGAGTCGTTGCCGATGAGCAGCAGCCGGACTAGTCCTGATTGAGTGGCCGTTTGACCATCAGTGTGTCTGTCGGTCGCCCAGAGGCGCCCAGAGACGCGTTTTGAGACTATATGTATGTGCTGATTGAGAGTGCCCGGCCGGGCACCCCCCCCCCCCCCCCCCCTCGGTCGAAGAAAAGCGAACTGCGTACGACGACCACGCGATGGCCGCCGCTACTAAACTGTCAGCAGAAGCTTGATTAGTCGTCGCTAGCTGTTTGTTTTACGCTACTACGACAGCTCGGTTCGGGTTAGCTTCTCGCTATAGAACGACGCTGTTATTTGATAGCTCTCTAGCCGCATCCCCCCCCCCTCCCTCCCGGGTCTGAGCGTGAGCCTGACACTGAGCCTGTTTGCCATGATGATTACCGGTTGCTTGGAAACAGCATCATAGATATGGGCACTGCATCAACTAGCAGCTTCCAACAAGCCTGCATAGGCTCGGTACGCAGTTTGGAGAGAAGCAGGTGATGGATGATGTCGACGGAATGGCGCATGGGCCGGCATGTTCCGGACCGTCAGCCACCTCCCCCCCCCCCTCCCCCACCCCCGAGCGCACGCAGATAGATATGTTGGTATAGCAGCAGGTCAGCAGCTGTCGGCGTCGAGAACCCGCTTCAGGGCCGGTGTATGTCAGTCAGAGTCAGTCAAGGCTCAGAAGTCAGAACGAGCAATCTGCATCTGGACTGTGTTTTGGGGGTTCCATCATTCCGGACAGCATGCGTAGCTCCTGCATGCAAGATCGCTCGCCACTGCAGCACGGCACGACACCTATTGGTCACTTTGGGCTCGATGTAGAAAACGCAGAAGAGACAGACTTTGTTCTATGGCTACGATTGTTTTGAAGCTGTTCGGTTGTAAAGCCGGCCCACGGGAGTGAATGCACGGAGTAAATAAAGTGACGTGGTGCAGTGTGACCAATCGACTGTACCGCATCCTCAGATACTCCAGAGTCAAATATCCCTCATGCACCACGCCGAGACAACGTTAATTATACAGATAAGTGCGGTAGTGCCTACTTAGTTTATTATTGACATTTATTTATACGGTTGTCTTGGATCTTGTTCACAGCCGCTACATGCATGCAGCCTCCGCAGGTCCTAGAGCCACGATAGATTGTTATAGTACACCTTAATAACCCCCCCCCCCCCTGTCTTACTTGGCCCCGTCCTCAAGCGATTTACTAGATAGACATGCGCGATATCAACCATTACGAGACCGACCTCGTTGATCAATAATATTACTGCAAAACTGCAAACCTGAGAAAGAAAAAATTCATCCCTTTTTGTTTCAACTTGGGGGGACGCTAAACGACTTTCCAAGTCAATCAAAAAGAACCAATTTTGCGCTCTAAATCTACATTTGTTACCTTTTTTTTTTTTTTTTTACTTCGGTCTCTATTCGTTCACATCGCCACCATCACCTTATTGGTAGTAACTTATTAGATACATATTCCAAAAACAAAGCCGCTTTTTTCTTTCTTTCTTTCTTTTTACCTTGTCAGCAGGCTGGCCGTTTAGTACAGCAACCGTGTCATGATCTTAAACGGAGTGTGCTCAAGCTTCTGATACAGGTCACGGATATCCGCCACATCGACTTGCGAAATGTCTGCCATCAGATACGCGATCTCACCGCGCGAGTCGGAGTACTGCTTGTCGATGTTGTGCTCAGCGAAAATCTCGTTGACGGTACGAAGCACGCCAGGCACGTTCGAATGCACGTACAGCACTCTCACGTGGTTCTCTTCCTCGATCGAAAGCGAGCGCAGCGACACCTCGGGGAAGTTCACGGCACCGATCGTAGAGCCCTCGTTCACGTACCTGACCAAGGCGGTGCTGACTTCGATGCCAATCGCGCTCTGGGCTTCCTCGGTGCTGCCACCGATGTGCGGAGTCAGGATCAGGTTCTTGAGCGATGCCAGCTGCTCGAACCACTCGTTCAGCTCGGTGGTAAAGTAAGCACCGTTCTTGGCAGGCTCGTTGGGATACACATCCAAAGCAGCCCCCGCCAGCTTGCCCGACCGCATCGAGTCGATCAACGCCGGGATATCAATCACGCTGCCGCGCGACGCGTTGATCAGGTACGAGCCATGCTTCATGGCGGCAAACTGCGGAGCGCTGATCAAGTTCATCGTCTCCGGTAGCTCAGGCACGTGGCAAGTGACGAAATCAGCTTGCGAAAGCAGCTCGTTAAGCGTGGACACCTGCTTGGCAATCCCCAGCGACATGATCGGCACCACATCGTAGTATATCACCGTCATACCCATCGCCTCAGCCAGTACCGACAGCTGGGCACCAATGTGACCGTATCCGATGATTCCCAACGTCTTGCCGCGGACCTCCCAACATCCGGCGCTGACCTTGTTCCAGATGCCCTGGTGCAGCTCCATCGACCGGTCCGGGAACTGACGCGCAAGCGCAATCACTTCTGAGATCACCAGCTCGGCAACACTGCGTGAGTTTGAGAACGGCGAGTTGAACACGGCAATCCCGTGCTGGGCCGCATACTCGGTGTCGACCTGATTCACGCCGATGCAGAAGCAGCCAATGACGACCAAATTACGTGCCTCGGCCAGAACCTTGGCGGTAAGTTGCGTCTTTGAACGGATTCCAATCACGTGTACGTCCCTTTAAAACCATTTCGTGTTAAAACAGTAATAAACGACGACAAAAATTCCAAAACTCTTTATACATACTTGATCTTCTCAATCAACTCGGCCTCGGGAAGCGAGGTCTTGTAAAACTCGACCTGATAGCCCTGATCGTTCAAAATATCAACAGCGGTCTGGTTCACGTTCTCGAGTAACAGAATTTTGATGTCCTCGGTCGCAAACGGTTTGAGAGCTTTTGGAGCCGGTACCTTCATCGACGATCTCCGGGATCCAAACGCAGAAAAGTACGACGAAGGCGGTGAGCCGGAGAAGTTGCCTGGCGACGTCGCCTGCAGGAACGAGTTCTGTGGTGACGAGCTCAACTTCACGCTGTTCTGGAACGAACCGGCAAGTTCATTGTTAATCACCTTTGGTGAAGTCATTTTTGTTATCCTATTCACACACACACACACACACAACACTCGGCTTGAAACAGTATTCAATCCGATACGGCAGTAGTCGTATCTGGACGTCTGAATAAAAATCCTTTGCCTTTTCCTTTCGAAACAGAAGTTACAAGGTCTAGAATTTTAAACTGCTCATCAACCGCTTCGTCTTCGCAACCCCGTCAGTCCCTCCACCGACGCGAGCCTCAACAGCAAAAAAAATTTACAGTCATACAAATGGGAAATGACGCCACTCTACGCCGCACGCTATTTCCGGCACCGCCACAACGAATGAGTCTCGATTCCAACGCTTCTGCTATTTTATATATTTTATTGAAAATTTGGTTAACAAACACAGTTCATCGTAAACGCAGGTAATGGTTATTTCCCCGTCATTTTAGATGGACAACATCTGCCAGCGTCTAGAAAAACTAATTAATATCGGAGAGAATGTCGACAAAAAAAATGGTACAGTGAAAACGAGATACAACAATTTAAGATTAAGCGTAGCGTAGCATCAAACAACAGCACAAAAACTGATCAAAACGGGGAAAAAAAACTGATCGATTCTACGACTGCTTGCATTCCGCCTGTTCTTGTTTCGGTTTGGTCGCATCGCCTTCGTCATCGTCATCGTCGTCTTCGTCGTCTTCGTCGCCACTGTACTCGTCCTCGTAGTCCTCCAAGTCGTCCTCATCCAAATCCTGGAACTCGTCGTACTCGAGAGCCTCGCCAGTGTACCAGTCAATCGCACGCGGAATAAGCTTCTCCTTGATCTCCTCACCAAGCTGGTAATCCAGTTGCAGGCGCTCCTCCAGGTCCTCTGGCACTTCGTCTTCGTCGTCGTCATCGTCTGGTGATTCAGGCGGGCTGAAGAAGTTGAAAAACGACTCGATAGGCGTCTTCTTCTCAACAGTGCGGGTAGCCTTGGTGTGCTTGTTGCGTTGCTTCTTCTTCTCGATGCGCACCGTCAGGTTCTTGCTATCATTCTTCCAGTCGATTTCGTCGCCGACCGCATGGTCATAGATGAAGTCTCCGTCAAACGTGGTCTCCTCCTGATAGAAGTAGGTCTTGCTGAGAGTCTTGTTGGAAAAGAACTCGTTGTCAGCAAAATGGAACACCAGCTTGAATCCCGGCTGGTCGATGTACTCTGACGTGATGTCTGTCAACGACTTCAGCGCCACCTCGTCCTTGTCGGTGATTGTCTCATTGATTCCAGGCATGTTCTTGAGAGCCGTCAACCAGAACTCTGGGATACCCTTGGCATCGGCTGGAATCGGTGACTCGGCTACTTCCTCACCATCTTCCACCATGGCTTTGACCTTGGCGTCAATCTCATCTTCATCTTCGTCCTTGCCAGCTTCGATCTCTTCGTCAGTTGGCTCGACATCTCCGGCAATAATCTTTGCACGTCTTTCGTATAATGGTCCGTACTTGGATGCGTACTTCTTCTCCAGTTCAAGAAGCTCCTTGCGGAACTCGGCCTCGAGGGTTGTGTGCTGCTTCTGTAGTGCTTTCAGACCGTTCACGCGTTGCTTGACTGGCGGCGGCAACGACTCAATGTAGCCAGACGACCGGCCAACCAGAGTTCCGAGCTTGCCTTCGATCATCGATAGCAGAGCTGGGTTATTGGCGAGGTTTGCGGCAACAGCAGCTTTGTCTAAACATCGGGTTAGTAAGCCTATATGGTCGGCAATGTTGGGTCCTGGTATTTTGTTCAGCAATGCGTAGATGCGTAATAATGCTTATGGGTGCTGCGCGGAGTAGAATGCGAGCGCGTAAGACCCCAACAACGTCAGGCGCAGTGAATGACAAGACAATAGACGTCAACGACAGCGGATGACCAAAATAGCTCAAAAAACGTATTTCGGTCGACCCGGTGCCGATGGCTTCCCACACCAGCCGGCTGCTCATTTGTAAAACGAGCTCATCGATACGTGTACGTGAGGCAGCCGGGAATATTAGGCAACGTCTGACATTGCCTAGACTCAAGCGACTCAAGTTATCAAGAGCCCGGCTCTGACAATGTCCACCCGGACAAAACGAAAACTCCTAGCAAAGAAAAAAAATATTATTTGAGGAAGCTTGCTCATCCCAGAAAATGCCATATGTGAACGATTGTAAGCTGGAATCAAAACAATTGGTTCTGGTGTTGGCCGAAATCTTCTTCACCCGGGGGTTTCGCCACGGCTGACAACCCACTTAACTGGGTCTGCGCTGTCCCGCAAAACCACCAAGCAAACGCAAGCAAACGCATCGAGAACTAAAATACAGGACCATACACAACACAAGTAAGTACTCACCCTCCTCAGGAATCGTCGAGATCGATGGCTCAGACGCATGCGAGGCGATGTACGTGTTCGACGCAGGCGTGTTCTGAGGGGTTGGGGCCGCGTTGACCAAATCGTTGAGACGCTTGTTTCTGATGGGCTCAGCCATTGCTATACAGTACCGGTGCCTGGTGACCTCTTGAGCTCTCTAACGGAATGTAGACAGGTAGATGGGTCTTTGACGATGAGAACACGAAGCAGGACAAAGAGAGTGTGTGGCAAGGGAATTTCAGATCGGATCGCACTCGAGCTGGCACCATTCGCGCGCAACAAAATCTTTTTGCACTTAGCGCAAGGAGTTCCAGCACTGGACAATGTTGGGAACTTTGAGCTCTATTGGGGTAACATATACCGGGTAAAGGCGGCAGCAAAACTTGGTGTCAGCAGCACCAGAATTGTGGCAAAGACGCGCCAGTGGCCAAAGCAGCTGGCTGACACAAGCCCCTGCAACGCTTACAGGCTGGGTTACCCGGCCGAAGCTACCAGCACCTTGAGGTTTTGTAAGGTTACCCGGTTCAATGACACCCTGTGACCCTAAAAAAAAAAAAACCCCTGCCGTGGCCTTGGCTTTGTCTCCACGTGGAGCTGCATTCAAGCAGCATCCGGCAATGATCACGGCTGGTGGCAAGCTTTATAATCGATTCTTCGTCTGGAACAGTTCGTCGTGTCAACCCTTGCTCCAGTACACTGTTTTTTTGCCGCCTGCTGTCTGCCTCTCAAGCGTAAGCACTTCACCTGCCGCTCTTTGGTACAAACGCCTTACAATCCCCCCCCCCCGGTACACGAAATCACAAAAACGCCCTGCCGCGGGCCCCTCTGTTCGCTCTCGTTGCTTAAAGACGCGTCTGGCGAAAAGCACACCCACTCACAATCGGCAGCCTGTAGGGGCACACGGTACGAGCTTTTCAGTGCAGTTCGCTCTCGTTTGATCAAGACCTTCCTCTCTCTTGTCTAGCTGTAACGTGTCTGCACAGCTGTCTTGCCAGTCTGCAAAGATGGTCTCCCACTTCGAAGTCGGCACGTATGTATTTCACCCACGGTTTTGCAGCCCTCACCGCGCGTGTGCGATGGATGGTACGGCTGGACAGGACAACGCATGACTGCGACTCTGCATCAGTCATTTGTGCAATCACGCGTCTCTTGACGGGCCATCAGAGACATGTTCAGCACATTTTGTTCTTTGCGATAGTCTCTGTGTCTGATGAGAGCTCCGTGCGCAGTTTTGATCGATCGCGATTGTCGTGTCTATCCTCATTGTTTCGCCGCCGCCCCTCCTGCCAGTTCATCATCATGCGACGAGGAAAAAAAAAAAATTTAGTTAAATAATAACTAACTTCTTTCTCTATCTAGTCGCTGCTGGCAGCCAGATGAAGCGGAAGGCTGGATATCAGCCCAGGTCTCCGGCAAGACTGTTGACGGCGACAAGGTGACTTTGGATATCACATGCGAGAATGGCACCGTAAGACAGACCGTGGCGATTTTTTATCTGCGTTGGTTGCAGCACTAACGCTGTTTATAGGTAAACACCGTCAGTTGTACAGAGCAGGACTTGGAAGACGAAAATAATCCAAAGCTGCCGCCTTTATGTAACCCACCGATTCTGGAAGCCGCCGAGGATTTGACTAGTTTGTCGTACCTCAACGAGCCGGCTGTCATGCATGCTATCAAAATGCGGTATCAGCAACTTAGTATCTATACCTACTCCGGTATTGTTCTTATCGCTACAAATCCTTTCCAAAGAGTTGATGCCCTCTATGCGCCAGATATTATCCAGATGTACTCCGGCAAACGACGCGGCGAGCTGGAACCGCACTTGTTTGCAATTGCCGAGGATGCTTACAGGTTCGTACCAAAATAAAATAAGGTTGATTTAAAACCTTTTGAGGCTTGCTGTCTAATCGGTTAGATGTATGATACGGGACAAGAGGAATCAAACCATCGTTGTCTCTGGTGAATCTGGAGCTGGCAAGACAGTTTCGGCAAAGTACATTATGCGATACTTTGCCACCGTCGAAGAAGCGGACAGGCCCCACATGTCAGGTATCAAAGCGGAGCAATTGAGCAAGACCGAGGAGCAGATCATGGCCACCAATCCCATCATGGAAGCTTTCGGCAATGCAAAGACCACGCGGAACGATAACTCATCGAGATTCGGAAAGTATATCGAAATCCTCTTCGATGAGCGCCCGGATATTGTTGGTGCAAAGATTAGAACCTATTTGCTTGAGCGGTCGCGACTGGTATTCCAGCCGCCTACTGAGCGGAACTATCATATCTTCTACCAATTGCTCGCAGGTGCGACCGAATCCGAACGCGAAGCCCTTGGACTGCTACCTGTGACCGAGTTTCAGTACACGAATCAAGGCGGTGAGCCCAAGATTGCTGACGTTGATGACGCTGCAGAGTTCGAAAGCACCAAAACGGCTCTTGGCACGATCGGTATCACGGATGACACCCAGAGACAGATTTTCGAGGTGCTAGCCGGTCTGTTGCACATCGGCAACATCGTCATCGCAGCTGGCAGGAACGATGCGAATCTAGCTTCCACAGAGCCGTCTTTGGTTAAGGCTGCCGGGCTTCTCGGAATCGATCCGGTCGCGTTCTCCAAGTGGATCACCAAGAAGCAGATCATCACTCGCGGCGAGAAGATCGTATCGAGTTTGGGCTTCAAGCAGGCTGTAGTTGTACGGGACTCTGTCGCAAAGTTCGTTTATTCGGCCCTTTTTGATTGGCTCGTAGCTATCATCAACAAGGGCTTGGCGTCGCCTGAAGTTGAAAAGTCTGCTAAGCAGTTTATCGGTGTTCTTGATATCTACGGTTTCGAACATTTCAAGAAGAATTCGTTCGAACAGTTCTGTATCAACTATGCCAACGAAAAGCTGCAGCAAGAATTTAACCAGCACGTTTTCAAACTAGAACAGGAGGAGTATGTCCGCGAAGAAATCAAATGGAACTTTATCGAGTTTTCAGATAACCAGCCGTGCATCAACCTGGTTGAGGGCAAAATCGGTATTCTATCGCTGCTCGATGAAGAAGCACGCCTGCCGTCCGGCTCGGACGATTCGTTCGTGAACAAGCTTTATACTCACTTTGATGTTGACCAGCACAAAAAATTCTTCAAGAAGCCGAGATTCGGCAAGACTTCTTTCACTGTCAACCATTATGCCATGGAAGTTACGTACGATTCAGAAGGGTTTATCGAGAAAAACAGAGATACTGTCCCCGACGAGCATTTGAACGTGCTGCTCGAGTCGAAGAACAGCTTTCTGAAAGAGATTATCCGGACCTCGCTTGATGCTGCCAAAGAAGCTGCTGCTGCTCAGCCGGCTGCGGCCACGAAAGCCCGGCCAGGTACTCTTGCCAACAGAAAGCCTACTCTTGGCGGTATCTTCAAAGCTTCTCTGATTGAATTGATGAAGACCATCGACTCAACAAACGTGCATTATATCCGCTGCATCAAACCCAATGAACAGAAGAAAGCTTGGTCGTTCGAAGGTCCCATGGTGTTGTCCCAGCTACGGGCCTGTGGTGTGCTGGAAACCATTCGCATCAGTTGCGAAGGCTTCCCGACTCGATGGACCTTTGAAGAGTTTGTGGGGCGATATTATATGCTTGTGAGTTCCAGTAATTGGGATAAGCCCATCGACCAGTTTTCAGATGCTATTCTCAACAAGACAATCACTCAGGCCGACAAGTACCAGTTCGGCAAGACGAAGATATTTTTCCGGGCGGGCATGCTTGCATATCTGGAGAACCTACGTTCCCAGAGACTGAATGAGTGTGCTGTTTTGCTGCAAAAGAACCTGAGACGATTGTTCCACCGTCGTCGTTACCTCGAGATCCGCAAGTCAACTATTGCCCTTCAATCTGTTGTCCGTGGCCACTTGGCGCGCCGGAAGGCCGAAGAAATGCGTTTGGATAATGCGGCGACGAAAATTCAGAGTGTCTACCGTGGATACTCCGATCGCAAGCAATACAAGTCTACCCGCTTTGGCATTGTCCGTGCGCAATCGGCTGCACGGGGATACCTGCTGCGTAAGAGCCTGCTCAAAGGCCGACAAGAAGCTGCTGCTCTTGTCATCCAGCGTTCATTTCGTGGCTTCACTGCCAGAAGAAATTTTCGTGCCGACAAGCGAAACATCATCACTGTACAAAGTCTATTCCGAAGAAAACAAGCCCGAAGAGAGCTTGAGCAACTCAAAGTTGAAGCACGGTCTGTCAGCCATTTCAAGGAAGTCTCGTATCAACTCGAGAACAAGGTGGTCCAACTTACGCAAACACTTGCAGACCGCACTCAAGACAACAAAAAGCTGAGTTCTCAAATCGACCAAATGGAGGCTCAGTTGGCGTCATGGCAGGCTAAGCACGATGACTTGACGAAAGAGATCTCTTCTCTCGAGTCTGAGGCTGACTCTGCTGCTGAACACATGAGACGCGCTCAGGAGCTTGAGAATAAACTTAATGCTCTGCAAACCAAGCACAAAGAAGCGGTAGACAAACTAACTGCGCTCGAATCTGAAACCGGTGAACTGCGCAACAGTCTTCTACAAAAGACTGCCGAGTTAGAAGTCGCCCAAGGCGTTAACGAGGAGAAGGAGAGAACTGAGACCACGCTTCAGGAAGAAATTGAGTCGCTCAAGAAAGAGATTGAACGACTGTCTTTGAGGACAAATGCCCCGGTTCTGTCACCAGATGGTTACACCAATGGCACTTATAGCAATGGTGCTGCCGTGGCTGCTGCTGCTGCCGCTTCAAATGGTATTGCAGCTGTACCTGCTGCTAAGACTCCACGTTCTATCAAACATCAAAGCTTGAACACTCCACTCAAGGAAATGGATCGCCATCTACGAGCGTCTCAAGACTTTTCGCCCCGGCCGGCATCAGTTACTATGCCTCCCACTTCATCACCAGGATACTTTGCGGCGTTCGGTGACAGCTCTGGCGACAGTGTGTTTGAGTCTGCAAACATAGATCTTGATATTGAAAAGATACTTGATAGCCAGGAGCAACTGCATTTGGAAGTTTTGCAAGGCCTTATTCGACGGCTCAAAATCCCGCAACCTGCCAATCAGGAAAGTGCGTCTCCCAACGAGGTTCTTTTTCCTGCTCACATCATCAACTTAATCACTTCGGAGATGTGGCGATTGGGATTTGTTAAGGAGTCTGAAGTGTTGCTGGCGGGCGCGATGGTTGCTATCCAAGATCAGATAATGTCTTTCGAGAACAGTGGTGAAGAGATTATTATTGTCGGCACATTTTGGCTATCTAACGTTCACGAAATGCTGTCGTTCGTATGCCTCGCGGAATCAAACATTCTGACAAACGAGCAGAACTCGGACATGGGCGATGTTGAATTCAAGGAGTATGAGAATCTGGTTGGTATTGTCAAGCACGACCTTGAGAACTTGGAGTTCAACATCTATCATACCTGGATGAAGGAGCTGAAGAAAGTGTTGCACAAGATGATCATCAGCGCTGTGATTGATTCCCAGTCGCTTCCCGGCTTCATGACTAATGACAACCCCAGATTCTTCAATAAATTGCTGTCTTCGAACACGCCGCAGTACAGCATGGATGATTTGTTGAGCTTCCTCAACAAGGTCTACAAGGCAATGGAAGTCTACTACCTTGAGGACCAAGTGATTCGCCAGGTTATGGTTGAGATTCTGAAGCTTGTCGGTGTGACCTCATTTAACGACTTGCTGTCACGGCGAAACTTCCTTTCGTGGAAGCGCGGACTGCAAATTAGCTACAACATCACCCGAATCGAGGAGTGGTGCAAGAGCCATGAGGTTCCCGAGGGAACGCTGAAGCTTGAGCACCTGATGCAAGCCACCAAGCTGTTGCAGCTTAAGAAAGCTACCTTGTCTGACATTGAGATCATCTACGATATCTGCTGGACATTGACACCGACTCAGATCCAGAAGCTCATAAGTCAATACCATGTCGCCGATTACGAGCAGCCCATTTCAAGCGAGATTTTGAAGGCAATTGCCACACGCGCTATGCAGACCAAGAACGATACGCTTATGCTCGAAGCTGTCTCGCTGGATGATTCTGGTCCATTCGAGATCGCTGAGCCACGTCTGCTGACGGTATTGGAAACTTACATGCCAGCTTGTAGGTGTCACCCGAACCATCGACTTAAACCCCTATTTGACTCACCCACTAATTGTTTAGGGCTCCAAGTTCCGACATTAAAGAGATTAGCTGATCTTGCTGGTCGTAATGGCGCAAGAGGATAAGCGCTTCATTCATCACTTGTACATGTTGCCCCCCCTCAAACATCTTTCTTTTGTAATCTGCCCCCGCCGTCAGTGACGTCAGTGACGGTCTGAATTTTGGTCATCTAAATAACTCTTCCTTTTTGTTTGTTCTTTGATTTTTTTTTCCCATGTATATGCTTAGAAAGCTGTTATGAATAATTTTTTCTGTACAATTTTATATGCAATGATATGTACGACTCTATTGTTTCGTAATTTTTGGTTAATTTTGATTATATTTTTGTTTATCCTAAACAAAAAAAGACGAACTTTACATGCATCAAATATCCACCCGGTTGTGATGTGACCGGCCTATATAGGCTATTAAAGACTTAAAAGACACCAACTAACTCCCATGTCAAACTGTATGATTCAAAATTTCGTCTCGGCAAACAGGCCTTGGCTAAGGATGGCCAGTGACGTTCCCGGCCCGACGGCTTCTCTTACGGGTGTCAAAATCTGCTGCTGCTGCTGCGTCCTTGCCGTCATCTACCTCCGGACGAGGGCTGAGTGGCTCTTGCTCGCCCCCGATTCGCTTGTGTCCGCTAGCCTCGGAGACTGACGAAGCAGTCGAGGCTTTGTCGTCTTCGTCTTCGCTGTCGGAGTCTGTTTAGATAGTGTTAGTCGTCGCGAACAGTGTGTTTTCTTCCCAAAAAAAAAGGAATATGAAACCTACTTCTGTCGGCCTCTTCGTCAACATGGGCAGTTTGAGCCACCATCGTGACGTCCTCCTGCTCGCCTTCACTGCCCTGCTCTCGTTCCTCGCTATTAACGCCATCATCATCACTGTCAGTTGATTCCGACTGTTCTTCCTCGCCCTCTACGTCGTCTTCGTCGTCGTCATCATCATACAAGCCGAAGTCAAAGTCCTCTTCTTGGTCTTCGAGAAAGAAGTCGTCATCAACCGGTATGGGTTTCTGCACTACCGGTTTGGGAACAACGTTGGAAGGGTATTTGAAACCGACTGGAATATCCTGCTTTGACGCTTGAACTTGGCCTGTACGAGTTAGAAATGTAAATTTAATCGACTAGTAAATATTGTATCAGCGAAGAAGCTTACGCTTGACGGTCTGATTATACCCATCTCGATCGTGGCGAAATTGCACGGAGGCGTCAATGTTTGCCGGTGAATCGGGATTAGGATCCTCAAGCAACGAGAGTATAGATATTAACACGGTTTCTGCGTTCTAGGATGCTCATTAGTGGCTAATCACAGGCTCGGTCTTCGTGTTGTATATATATACCTGTGCCGGACTCCAGCGCTCGCCGGGATCTTCGCCGGACATTTCGTCCACGCCAGCATGCAAGATGGAAATGCACAAGTATCCGTTGCGAAACACGTTTGGATGGTAAAATGGCCTGATGAATCTGAAAGTAGGAGGTTGGTAAGGATACGTCAACGGAAACTTCATTTCGCCCTGTTATTTATTGATGATTAGTAAAAACGCCACACACCCGTTTTTCTCGACGTGAACGTCATCAGCCTACTCTGAAATATCCGCCATGGTATATTGAATCTGGATCTAGTATCATAATTACAACATTCCTATTTGATTAGTTTATCGAGAAAACCGTGCGGATGCAGCACATGTACTGGTCGTGCACACGCGCGCTAAACTCGCTCACCAGTGAAAGATATCGTCATCTACAAGCTAAACAAGTTAGTCATCAACCAAACAAACACAGACGAAAGTTGTATCCACATACCGATACTTGAAGCCATGGTAAATGGCTTAACTTTGGATCTGCTAATGCTCTGAACTGCGAGCTCAGTAGTCGTGCCGCTCCACTCGAAGACGCACTGCCGGATGACATGGTTTTGCAAACCGACCAAGACGCATGCAAAGTTTCTAAAAGAAATGCAATAAATGATATGCAGACGGCAGTCTATAATGAACTTGACTGCTATGCCGTAAAGGTTGTTCCTGTTGCCTCAAAGAGATGTTCGAACCGCCAAGGTCACCTTGTCTGTGTACTACTCACCCTTCCAGAGATAGCTTGGGTCTCCGGCTGAGCTCCCACTTTAGCGTGGCGGATGCGGCTCGCCAGAAGTTCCGAACAGGGAAATTTGCCGAATCACGGGGACATAAGCACTCATGATAATAATAATAACAAGCACACAGCAATCTCGCTACGAGGATACGGATAATGAAGTTTAGAAAGAACATAATCTTCGAGTGCTATAAACTGGTTTGTGTTGAATCTTTATTATTCAAATCTGCGCGTGGTGTAGACTATGGGCACGCCATCAATCTATAAAAATCGCAACTGGCTCGAACAGAGCCAGAGCAGTAAAACAGACTTGTAAAATGGACGATAAAGTGAGATCGTGCAAAGAATTATACTTAGTTGTTGGGTTTGTGCCGTTTAGCAGGGCTCTCCCCGGTACCATACATCTCGTCAATCAGATCTCTATACATCGATGCTGCTGCTGCGCGTTTCAGCTTGAGACTATAGAATCCAGTCAGTTTGTTATCCATAAACAGAGATATATACCTGCAGGCTTACGTTGGAGTGAGGGTTCCGTTTTCAACCGTGAACGGCTCGACCATCAATCTCAGCTTCTTTACTTTTTCATATCCCTGGAACTTCTTTTCTTTGGCGATTGAATCCAGATCAGCCATCAGGTGTTCCATGATTCTGTCATCCTTGCAAGCTTCTTCCATAGCTTCGATGTCGTTGACCTCGATTTTCTTGCCCAAGATGTTCGACGCAAACGGCGCAAACGTGAGAGGCTCGACCTGACCAATGGCGACTAAAAACGATTCAAAAGAGTTACCATATACAAACAGCTGCTGGATCAGGGCGCAACCGGCTAGGTAGCCGTTCTCAATCTGTTCCGGCGCAACGTATTCTCCCTGGGCCAACTTGAACAAGTTTTTGACTCGATCAATCACATGAACTCTGCCAAGCTCATCGATGGCAGCGACATCACCAGTGCGGAAAAATCCGTCCTCATCGAACCCTTCCGTAGTCTTGGCCCTGTCGCAATAGTACTCTTTGAACACAGTCGTTCCTCGAACCATAAGCTCTCCCCGGGGCCATGGCTTGTCGGAAGACAGGTAGTTTAACTCCGGTACGTCTCGCAGTCGAACCTCGGTGGTCACGGTTGGTGGGCCGCAGTTACCAGTCGAACTATCGTCTGCTTGTCCCAGAATGCAACCTCCGTACGTTTCCGTCATGCCGTATCCCTGTATCACCGGAACCGCAAATGCAGCGCGAAGAAACTGCTGGGTCTCGGCCGCAAGCGGAGCAGAGCCTGAAACAATCGATGCAACACTGGTCATACCGGCATTTCTGCGTACCTTCCGTGTGATAAGGAAATCCCACACGGGATGGGCGGCACCGTCGTTTTCCACGATACTTTTCAATTTAACGCCCAATCCGATTCGCGCAATCGACGCTCTCAAACCGCTCGCATCCACGGTCTTCTCTTTGATGCCGGCTTCGAACCGGTTCATGACCCGAGGAACGGACGTAAACACGGTCGGCTGGACTTCTCTAAAATCTTCGAGAATCTTTCGGATGTCGCCTCGGAAAAACGCCACGGCAGCACCGACGGCCATGGCGATACCGAGAGTGGCACGCTCGTAAATATGAGTCAATGGCAGGTACGACAGATAACGATCAACAATTGCGTCACTGTGACGCGGTAAATGGCAAAGTCCTACCGCCAAAGACGCGATTGAGTTCGCGTGGGTGAGAACTACACCTTTAGGAGCCGAGGTGGTACCGGAGGTGTAATTGATTGTGACCAAGTCTGCCGGTTTTGGAGGGTTGTGTGGACGAGAGTGTTGTTTGCCCAACTCCTCAGTTTCGGCAAACGTTACCAGCTTAATACCTTTCTCGTCGGCCCATTTTTGCAAGATTTCACCTTTGCTTTCGGACGGAAGGTCGGTGGCTGTGTGGAGGTCTTCCATGCACACGATAACCTTCAAATGGTCAAGAGATCCTTTCAGAGCTAGGATTTTGGGAATATTGTTCAGCGCAGCAACAAGGATCGGTGCTTGTACTTGCTGCAGAATAAACTGACTTGAGTCCTGGCCCAAGTTATCGTACAATGGGACCACGATAAGGTTGTATGCATGGCAGGCCAGGTCGGTTATTACCCATTCTGGTCGATTGTTTGAAAACAAAGCGATCGTATACTGCTCTGTCTTACCGTTCTGACCATACGTCTCATTCAGATGACATAATCCGGCACCAAAATCGGTCCGTCGTTCAGCCACGGTTGCGTATGTATCCCATATATATGGCGTCCATGTGTCAGTGGCAGGGTCGATCAGGACTCTCTTGCCCAAGCAAAGTCGATCGGGAAAATTCTTTTTTGATATTTCAAAAGCTTCATACTGTGTTCTCACCTAGTACTCGCTTTAGTATAGGAAAAAAAAAAACTGATGCATCATGATTCACTCACCAATGGATGCGGACTCTGCACCAGCTGGTCAGGAAACGCTGCGTTTCGGTAAACCGCAGTATATCCAGGCTTCTGTGTGCCTTCAAGTGCAACGGCCTGCTTTGCTCCTGGTTCAGCTTTGATAACCGGAACTGCATCTTTGGAACCAGGAGCGGCATCTGGACCCACGGTCGCGACAAGCACATCCTCCGCACCAGGTGCTACCGGCCGGGACGACAATACGGAAGCCATCAGGGATGATTCGGATCTGCAAGCCAGTCAACGTAGAAGTGTCCTGTCTGCCTTTTAGTCACTATGTGCAAATTCGTACCGGACGCCAGTGAATTCAAGCTATTCAAGCGTCTTTTGCCAAACAAGAGGTTGTCATGGAGCTGAATGGCTTGGCTATGTACCGTCTCTACCGGCCTTTATCGTGGACGTCCCTGGCAGCAAGCGGCTCAACGATATGCGTGTGGGCGATTGTCGCGACCGGGCCGGGGATGATATAATTCAAATCAGATGATGGCACCACAGCCTAGTCGACGTCTACGTCTGGTCGGTCCGGCGCAGCATGAGCATTTATAACGACCAATGGGTCTGAAGATGGTCAGTATGTTTAGATTTAATAATAGTTCTTGTTTAGGTGCAGCTCCGGAAGATCGAATCTGCCCGTCACTGCGGTCAACATATACGCGCGTATGGGCCGGCTTTCCTAGGAACCTGCTTATTGAGCATCACATGCTCCATCACATGCTCCGTCGTTCCGATCAAGAGTCAATTGGTCTACGCCGAGCAGAATATGGTTCGCAACGACCATTTCCGATTGATTTCTTTTAGCCAGACTGCGTGATCCCGTCATCCAGTAGTTCTTGTAGAGCTAGTAGCTGCTGCTGCCAGGCTCCGGCGGGCGCATGTAGAAAAACAGCTGCGGCGGCTTTTCCCATCTTCGAAGTTTTCGAACGCGTGGCCTCACCCTTTCTCGAAAGCTGTGCTGCAGGGGGCAGGATCAAGTAGTGCAGACGTATCCGAGTCCAGGCTTGGTTGGAACACAGCATTGTAAGCAGATTTGAGATAGATACCATCAGAGACAGATGAGCGACCAAGGACAAGCGCCTCCGCCCAAATCGCCGGTGTCGCTGGCGATCGCGGGATTCTTACGGAACAACCGTGAACTAAAGCAGCGACAAGGCATCCTAAACGGCAAGCGGGCAGATTTTTTCAGAGTCAAGCGAGCTTTGCGAGCACTGCAGTCACCAGAGTATGCTGCTGCGCAGAAGAAAGCTGGCAGCCTGCTGCCGCCGATCAACAGTGAAGAGGATGCGGTCAACGTGTTCAGAGAACTGCCTATGAATCAACTAGCCATCCGGGTGGAGAAACTGACGCGGAAAATCCTCGACGAAAAGAAAAAAGCCGATCCCAAAGCACAATTGCCACCGCTTTCAGCATTATCAAAAACGAAAGGTGTGCCAACGATTGTGTTCGTGCAGCAGCAGCTGGTTGCTGCCAATGATGACATCTACTACGTCTGGCTGTGGGAGAAGGTTCCCACCACGACTTATATCTACGCCGGCCTGACGATTGCCGCCATTTTCGCGATTATTCTATTCCCGTTATGGCCTCCAAAGTTGCGTCTTGGTGTCTGGTACTTGTCGATGGGGTTACTGGGATTACTTGGCGCCTTCTTCGCCATGGCACTCTTCCGGCTTGTACTGTTTGCCGTCACTTACTTCGTTGCATCTCCCGGCATATGGCTGTTCCCGAATTTGTTTGAAGATGTAGGGTTCGTCGACAGTTTTATTCCATTCTGGGGATGGAATGTGCAACCTGAGTCGAAGAAAAAGAGGAAATCAAAGTCTAATGTGGTCGAAGTGCCTGTGGTTAAGGATGATTCTTCCTCTGCTGCTCCTTCACCATCGACAGACAAGAAAAAGGGGGGAAAGTAGCCATTGGTCGTGAATTGGAAATACATCTACGCGGGGATTCTTGTACTATATGCAACTTATTGATCCTGACAGTTTTTACTTTTAATAACGATATCCCATTTCTATAAAAAGTGCAGACACAATACGCATAGCCCTTTGCCCATAAAACAAACTCCGATTTATTTTTCACAACAAATAATTTACAAAAGAAAACAACCGGAAAACCTAAACAAAGATGAAAAGAAACTTTAGTACATTACACGCTTAAACGGCTTTTGGTAAAGCGGGGAGTGGCCCAGTTGGAGGCCTTGGAAGAGGTCCTGGAGGTAGCGGAAGATGCATGTGAGGTCGATGCGGCGACAATTTTGAAGGCGACGTAGTGGTCGATCCCGGTAGTTTCGACAGATGCTCGGCAGATAGTGCGGTGTAGTTCGAGGATCGGTCCGAGCCTGCACTACTTTGTCGGCTGAGTAGAGGACGGTCTCGAGTGGTTGGGGTGCCATCACGACCACTGACAGATGCTAGGGTAAGAGACTCGCGTCTGGCAGGTGAAGGTCTGGTGACGACCGATTTGAGAGACTCCTGAAGAGATGCAGTAGATGAGGTAGAAGTAGATGACGATGAAGACTTTTCAGAAGTTTCCGACGACTGCGATAAGAACAGCGACGATGACGAACTGAGGTCTATTGTCGACGGCAACGATATGGATGGAGACGACGACGACGGCGGCGGCGGCGGCGGCGGTGGCTTCGGTGACGGAGTAGTCAGCCTGACAACTGATTCTGGCCAAGGGCTATTGTCAGACTCGGGATAATTGACAGCCGGCGGAGATGGTTCGTAGGTCGTTGTGTCTTCCAAAGATGCGTCGCGCATGGTCTCACTAAGCCGTCTCTGCTCAAGAGATTCTCGGCGCATTTTAATCTGCGACCGAACAAGTCCCATCCATTCACTGAATTTAGAAGCATTGCCAAAGACCAGCAGCGCAGTCTTGAATTTTTCTTCTCCCCCAGAGCGAAGCAACGAAAGATGTGGGTGGTGTGTTGCGGCAAGGTAGGCGTGGTGACTGAAACTTGACGAAGAAGATTTGACTGATGAGGACGACGCATTTGGATGGAAGAACATGGTCGACCGTTTGCTTGGTAAATTCTGTGAGGATGCACTACCTGATTGCAGTGAAAGTGAGCGAGACTGGCGCCACTGTTCTTCGGTATGAGGTGAGTGGGGCTCCACAGCAGCGGTCGCAGAAAGCTGGGGACTGCGCTCACAGATCTTCAAAACATATCGGTGGTCGGCAATGTCGTCACTAGCAAACGCGACAGATTCTTCAGACAGTGCCAGGACCTGTTCAGGCACCGACGAAGGCAGCGGGTTGGCGCCGTACCGCAAGACACCCCTTCGTAGCAGCAGAATCGTTCTGGTTTCGAGCGTAGGGTGAGAGGAATGTTTGTGAAGGGTAAACGTCGAGTTGATTACACATTCAAGACCGTCAATCGCCACTGCTTGGACAGAAGCACTGGCAAACGACAGCTTCTTGAAGTATGTCGTGAGCTCATGGTGGTCTGCCGTGGTGATATCAAATGTGGGGGTAGACGCGTCCAATTCAATCGTACCTGCTGCCAGTGACGAAGACTGAGAGGCAGTGGCTTGCGGCAGCGATTGCTGATAGGGAATTTCAAGTCGTTGCTTGGCAGGAGATACCAGCGATGCCAGCGAAACCGATGAAGACTGCCGTGAGCTGAACAATGACTTGATGGGGTTGCGAATCTTGAGGGATAGCGATGACGGCGACGGGCCCAGTCTGCCGTCAGTGGGACCATGAGAACCGGCGGCGGCCGGTGGTGGTGGTGGAACTGACAATGATTCTCGCTTGTCTCGGTTCGGTTGCCGATGCTTCTGTTGAGAGGCGTCTCGACCGTCAAAAGCCAGCGGAAGCGCAGAGGTTGATGATGCAGACGTGGTGGTGGGCTCTGATGCCGGCATCACTAGTGGGTCTGGAGGGCGAGTCTCAGTCATGATGATGACTTTCGCCAGAAGCTGTTCTTCGGATTATGTTTCGACCTATGTAGGCCCCGGCCGGCTGCGCATTTGTGAGTGAAGATGGAAAAATTACAAAATGTTTTGTATAAGAGAAACTGCAGGCATAAATAGTGGCCCAGAGTTTGACGTGGGCACCCAAGCAAAAAACCGGTGGGCCAAATCAGTGTGGTCGACAAGCTTAAATTCCAAGGGAGAGAAGGATCCGCACAGCCAAAAAAAAAAAAAAAAAAAAAAAAACGCCTTGCGCGGCGATGGCGTCGATGGGCGGGAGGACGACGACGACGAGGAGGACGACGACGAGGAGGCTTTGTCGACTGACGAAAAAGCCAGCGACATGACAACAGCGAAGCACACTAAAGCGATCACAAACAGCTTTGCGCCGTGTGCCGGATCGATGATGACCTGATCCAGCAAAGCAGTGGAGCGAGCGGGCGCGAGGGAGGGGAGGTCTTGGATCTTGAGTTCCGAGTGTGATGGGTGACGACAATCGGCGCTACTGGCTAGCTAGCGTATATTGCTGGACGACAGCAGCAGGTGCAGAGCAGCGCTCGGCCAAGCAAACGCAGATCTCCTACGTGGGCATATTATAAGCTAACCGTCTGCAGCAATGATGTGGGTTGTCGCAAACTTTTGCCAAACGTAGCTGCTACTGCAAGCAGTTTATGCGTCGCGCATCTTGATCCGCGAACGTTCGACGTTAGGGACAATAGAGAACAAAAGTTCGCGCAAATGAAAGCCGAGCAAGCGAGCGAGCGAGCGAGCGGCGGCACGAGGTGCTCATGGTCGGCCCACCAGAACTGGGGAAGAAGCGACGTTGGTGACAGATAACCGCGTTGAAGAGACATTTTCAGGTGACCTACCTTCTCCGGGGGTTGCGACGCGTAGATGATAGACAGATATAGCAGCTAGCATGGTGCTGCCGTTCCAGTGACTACGAAGCCAGCTATGGCATCATCCTCAAATAGTAAGCTATATAAAGTAATCGAGTAGAACTATCGGTCAAACTCGACAGCTGTT